>JACTAT010000029.1:2292005-2342539 GCA_014526335.1 Chrysaora quinquecirrha | reverse complement strand
ATATCCACAGTCTTCAAGTCGCTTTAGAGTATTCTTATTGGTCGGCATGTCTCTGAGATACAAATCTAATTGGCTTTTCCTGTCAATTCTCTGCAACTTTGAGTCTTCCTCTAACTTCTGTTCCGGCTCGATTCTAACGCCATCGTCTCCCCTGTCGGGCAACCTTTCTCTTGGTTCATCTTGTTTTTCGAGAGTTGTTATGTCCTCTTTTGTAAATCCCTTTTCATCGCGATCTGCGAGAAACCGCTTCAAAATATCAGTCAACAGTAATTTCAACGCGTGAAAACGCGGGAGTTGCATGTGCTCGATTCTCCTCGCGCTTGTTAGCATAAGCTTCATTAGCTCTTCATCTTCAATTACATCTCGCGGTAGTTCTGCGTTAACATCAATATCTTCAGATTCATCAGCATAAGAGGTCAGTTCTTTTAATACTTTTGCTGGATATAAGGTATTATAGAGAGTTAGATAGGACACTTTGTCCGTTATTGTTTTCTGGATGTTTTGATCAAACTCGTTCGACTCCAAAGCGGCTCCCAGCTGCACTAGTAATGGCTGGGTAAACTTTCCAACATTGAATTTTCCCTTTGGGATTTCATTTGATTTGGAATAATCTTCTAGTTGTGTTCGAAGCCTTTTCTCTACATCTGCTATGCATGTAAGAATCTAGAGGAAATGAAGAAATGAGATTTTTACTACCAGTGTTTACTTGTGCCCTGTTTGCATAATATCGAATTTACTTCTTATCGATTAGCTTTTCATGCCAGGCTTTCTAGCAATTCGAAAAACCGGGTACGCTATGTAGTTGAATCCAGGGAACCAGAAAAATGTTAGTTTTTTCGGGATTTTGTTAAACTGAGAATATATTTTTACGGTTGAGTTTGCTATGAAAGGGGCCAGGCATTTAGCTCGTTATATAGGAATCTTCAATTGGTGAAAATTGCAATAATTTTATCCGTTCATAACTTCGTTCACCAACACTGATTTTTGAGGAGGAGGCTGTCTTATACGGCGAGAGTGCAAGTATCCAATAACTTTTAACCGTGCACACTTTGTTTTTAAATTATTCCTAATTTACAATGTTACTAATCAGCATGAAGATAATGAGAAACAAGTCAGATCTTTGTCATTTACCATTTTATGATAAAAAACCTACTCTACAGTTAGAAGTGCTATTTCAACTCCGTCAATCTCATTAAATCAATGCAGTCCAATGTGTATTGTAAAACATATAAGGCTCGACAATCACATTTTAGAATTGCCTTTAGAAAACGCAGAGAAATTAAAAAAATTGTCTTCATGAAGCTTGAGCCTGGCATTATTCTTAAATAATTCTTAATTTTCAGCGATTTTGAGCCTCAATATTCTAATAGACTGTATTCTTTAAAAAAAAGTGTGTATTTCAGTCTTAGAGTCCCTTAAGAGTTGAAAAGTCATCAGATATTGTCACCATGTAACATCCAACTTATGCCCCTTTCTACTGCATCACTTATACCATCACAGAAACGGTTTATTAATGGTTTAATCGTTACTGTAATTCCTCAAAAAGGTCCTTAATACACCCCTTTTGATAGTATCTGTGCAAGCTCTCGATGGGATGAATCAAGAGATACCTGTTGCCAGTTGCTGCAAAACTTGGTTTTCGCCAGAACGTTGGTTTATTCATAAACTTTCAAACAATTACTCATCTTTGAGACTGATTTTTAAATAATTGCCCAAGGCTCTTAATCGAGGAAAAACGGTAATAATCTTGGGTTAATCTAAAATCTCAAGCTCTAACTTACCTCGCATAATGACTGAAGCTGTTTTGCTTTCAGTATGCCTTTATCGTATTTAAATAATGATTCCAAAACAAAACGAAAACGAGTATCCTTTATCCACTCCGCTGAGAGCAAATGAATATTGCGGATGTCATTCTTTTTTCCTCTCTGAAGAAGTTTGAAAAAGAGGCTCTGAAAGAAAAGGGAGTAAATAGAAGGATAACATATGGTTTCGTTTCACAAGCTGTTTCACTGGGATGCATTGGACCGGGCAGTGACCTAGGCTGATTTCTCAAGTTATAAAACTCAATGTTAGTGCTCAAGCCATCCTTCTTCAGCAAGTCGCAATAAAAGATAAAGCTGCCCCCCCCCCCACCTCCTCCTGCAGCGACAGTCTCACGACTCAAACTGGGAAGCCTCCTTCGCACTCTCCATATTTTAGCCAATTGAAAGGAAGAGAGTAGGATTCGGCGAGGATAGATTAATTCTTAATTGGCGTCTATGTATAAAAAACAAGATGGAAAATTGAACACAGTTTTCAGAACAGCCGCAGCCACATTAGCCCGTCGATATCTTTTCGAATGATATTAGGTTAAAATTGCGAGAAACAGCGGCAACATCTCGGGACGTACTGAAAAGCTTTTTTGCGTGACACTCATCAGAGTATAAACGTCAGAAACAGACAAAAAACTATTAACTAAGGTGGAGTTTGATGTTAGTCGAATTGCACCAATCAGAAAGAGAAGCAGAATGGCTCTGTGTTTTAAACACCAATCAGCTTGCAGGATACGGCAAGAAATATTATATTACCTTTAGCTGTTCATTTTCCGATGGGAAATTGCTCATAAAAAAGTTGCACGAATTCCTCAGGTATAGTAAGCTAGTGCTGTTTAGTATCTTTTCTAAACTTTTGAGAACACTTGGTAGGAAGTCCTTCAAACCAGCAACTTTTAGTCCTTTTGGCATCAGAAGTGAGATCAGATCAATGCCGTATCCAATCAATGCGTTTACAGCCTCGTGTTCGTTAGCTTTTGATTGACACGTATCGATGAACTCTGCAATGAAACCGTTTGTTATCATTTATACATTAAACCGACAAGTCAGCAAAAACAACAAACGAATATCGTAGGGAAGGTTTGAAGTTTTAGTGGACTTCTGTCATGAGACTAACTGTTCAGACCGGGGACTTCAAACAAGTGTGTCTCTAATAGCAAGTTTGAACTGACCTTCTGTAAATGATATTATTAGAAGTGAAACCTCAACTACCATGTATGCATGGTCTTGCACCTAAATACCTTCCAAACTTGTTAGTCGAAAATACGACGCGAAATGATAGAACATTGAGAAACATCAAAACTGATTTTATATTGCCATTTAGCAACTATATCTTTTCGAGTTTTTGAAGTTGTACTTTAATCAATTTGACCCTGATCTGTAAATCCTGGAATAAGCGCGAAAAACTTTCTATGCCGCGTTAACAACAGCAATTTTTATGTCCCTTCTGCATCGCAGCGTATTCTTTTCGGGTGCGTTCTTTGAAGAAATATTCTGCCTTTTTTGTTCTCAAAACTTGCAAGAGATCGAAAGCCCTTTCTCTTGGACAACTCTCGTTGAAAATTTGAGGCATTACAGGCTATAAAAACTCCTGACTCTAGATCTGGGAGGTTTCGCAGACTACGCCGAGATTCTCGTTTTCAAATCAAGTTCTCAAAAGCGTTCGGTTTTCGGCTTTCGGACTTCGTTTTTCGGTTTTCGGACTTCGTTTTTGGATCCGGCATGGGAAGCCTGCTGAGTCTACTTTTTCGGTATTCAGAAGAGTTCAAATGCCCAAAAGAACACGACCTAAATATAAACCATGCTTACCGATCAGTGCGGCTAATTTTTCTTCGTCTGTGAGTTCCGTTGTATTCAGGTTCATGACAAGTTTCGGAATCATAACAGAGCAAATCTGAAAGCTTGAGGATGATCTGTACATCGTACAATCAATGCATAAATTCAGAACCTTTATTGCCAAATGATTCTTATTCACCTTCCACGGAATATGCGACTGGGCTGTTTGAAATTCACTGAAGAAGGCCGAAGGTAGATGCTTTGGTATCGTGGGAAGATAAGTTGGTTGGAAGAGTTTAGGAAGAACACTGGCAAATGTATAACAGATATTTTCTCCATTCTTCACTATGGCGCAAGCAAGTCCATACATCAAGTAAAGAATTTCAGTGATCTCGTTTTCAGTAGCTGCCTCGTATTGCCCAGAACCTGAAACTTCATTGATGAATTCCGTTTCGTTATCCTGCATGGAATCCTCATATTCATTTTCTTTATTTGTTGATACGCGGGAATCTTCATCGCTTATTGGAGCCTTCTCTAGTCGTTTATCAACTGAGTTCAATGCTTCATGTATTACGTTCCTTATGGTGATTGTAGCAGCCGAGACTGCCTCAATTCTTAAATTGCATTTTCTAACACGTTCCCTACAAAAGACTGCCTCAGTCAATCATTTGATAATCATAAAATCGTAATCGTTTATTCAGAAAATGATTTACACAAGTCCTTAGTTTCTACTCCTTCTTGCAGTCTTGAGGGCCAGTCGTGGTGAAGAGTAGGACTTAGTAATGCGAGGCCTTCGTAATGCGAGGCCTTCGTAATGCGAGGTCTTAGTAATGCGAGGCTTTGTGATGCTTCGCACTCCCTGTTTAAGGCTGTGGTCTTCCGAATAACCCCATTCACGCTCTGAACAGTTCATTATAAGCTACCTCAGTTTAAATCCAAAAGGGGGTACTTTCTACCTTTCAGTACGGGGGTGTCAATACTGGGGGTGCGAGTCTTTACATCAAATCAATACTTGGGTCGATGAATTGGAGAAAAGGAGCAAAAAGTACCAGAAAAATTTTCCAATCATTTTCGTTACTGAGAATGATAATCTTTTTGTCAAACGGTTTAATGATTTAGCCCAAAATATGTAGCACTATACACTTAAGCTGGTTTAGAGGTCAGTTTGGACGTCGTACTAGTCCTTTCAGTCGTTTTGGTCCTTTGGCTCAAATAGTCCTTTGAAACATTGCCCTTACAAGTACCGAAGAAAGAAGACTCTGTTCAACAAGAAATTTCAGCGTCCCCAGTAAGCCTGTTTTATTTCTTTTGTTTAGTTTATAATGACTCTAGCAATCACGCAGAAGTCAAGGCTTCATCGGGATTAATTCACCGAATTTCCTTCGAAAACAAACTACGACTATTTGAGATATTGGGGATATCCATGTTTTCATTTACCTCATCGATTCAGTTGAGCTAAATTGTGAATGAGCTTTCTGCATAAACCAAAGGCCTTCTCCAAGTAAAGATTTTTTATGCTTCGATCGCAATGCAAGAGAGCCATATTCCAAAGCTTTGCAAAATAATCTTCCGTCACTTTCTCCAAAAACTAAGAAAAAATATATTCTCTTTCTTCTTAATATGGTTGTTTATTGCCGTTGTTATTTATTGTTATTTGTTGTTATTTGTAGTTATTTGTAGTTATTTGTTGTTATTTGTTATTATTTGTAGTTATTTGTTGTTATTTGTTGTTATTTGTTGTTATTTGTTGTTATTTATAGTTATTTGTTGTTATTTGTTATTATTTGTAGTTATTTGTAGTTATTTGTTGTTATTTGTTGTTATTTATAGTTATTTGTTGTTATTTGTTGTTACTTGTTGTTATCTATTGTTATTTGTTGTTATTTGTTGTTATTTGTAGTTATTTGTAGTTATTTGTAGTTATTTGTTATTATTTGTAGTTATTTGTTGTTATTTGTTGTTATTTGTAGTTATTTGTTGTTATTTGTTGTTATTTGTTGTTATCTATAGTTATTTGTTGTTATTTGTTGCTATTTGTTGTTATTTATAGTTATTTGTTGTTATTTGTTATTATTTGTAGTTATTTGTTGTTATTTATTGTTATTTGTTGTTATTTGTAGTTATTTGTAGTTATTTGTAGTTATTTATTGTTATTTGTTGTTATTTGTAGTTATTTGTAGTTATTTGTTGTTATTTGTTATTATTTGTAGTTATTTGTTGTTATTTGTTGTTATTTGTAGTTATTTGTTGTTATTTGTTGTTATTTATAGTTGTTTGTTGTTATTTGTTATTATTTGTAGTTATTTGTAGTTATTTGTTGTTATTTGTTGTTATTTATAGTTATTTGTTGTTATTTGTTGTTACTTGTTGTTATCTATTGTTATTTGTTGTTATTTGTTGTTATTTGTTGTTATTTGTAGTTATTTGTAGTTATTTGTTGTTATTTGTTATTATTTATTGCTTATGTTGTTACATAGTTGTTATTTATTTTAATTTGTTGTTATATAGTTGCAATTTATTTCTATTTGTTGTTATATAGTTGTTATTTATTGTTATTTGTTGTTGTATAGTTGTCTATCGCTTTTGTTATTTGTTGTTATTTGTTGCTATATAGTTGTGTTACCATTGTTTTTGTTACTTTATTGATCATCAAAACATTGAAAATAGCATACATTACCTGGTCCAAGCAGATTCGGCAGATGTATCAAAAGCACTTTTGAATCAGATTCACCCGTCTCGTTTGCTGATATCATTAGCTCCAAGGCATTTTGAAGTATTGCAGAAGAGTGCTTTGATCTGTTACCTGGGAACGAACGAATGAATGAACGAATGAATGAATGAATGAATGAATGAATGAATGAATGAATGAATGAATAAAGAATTGAAAAGAGTAAGACAGGCTTGAGAAGAAAAAAGTCTTAATGATGAATAATGTATGGAAAGAAAAAACAGAAAGAAGAAGAAGTAGTTGCAGATTTAAGGAATAAGAAATTGAACACGAATGGAAAGAGGAAGTTAAAAAACTGAAAAAATGATGAATAAGAAGATAAAGGAGACGAAAAGCACGAGGACGAGGAAAAAGAAAAAGAAGAGCAGGAAGAGCAAGAAGAAGAGGAGGGGGATGAGAGGAGGAGGAAGAGTAATAAGAAAAAGAGAAGAAGAAGGAGGAGGAATGAGAAGGAGACGAAGAAGAAAAAGAAGATGAAGAGGAAAAGAGGCAAGAGATAAAGAGGAATGAGAAAAGGAGGGAAAGAAGGCAAGCGTAGAGATGAGGAATAAACAGGACAACAAGAAGAGTAAGAACAAGAGGAGGGACAGGAGGAAGACGAAGAGTAGAAGAAGGGGTACAAGGAGCAGAAGAAAAGGAATGAGCAGATGTAAAAGAAAAATTAAACGAAAATGGGGGGAATAAGAAAAAGAGCAAGAAGAGGATGATTGGGATGAATGGTAGGCGACGAAGAAAAGGAAGAGGAAGTGGAAAGGGGACAAGAAGAGGAAGAGGAATAGGAAAAAGAGGAAGACGAAGGCAAAGGCGAAGGAGATTAGGAAGTGATGAATAGATCAGCAAGAAAAGAAAGAGGAAGAAGAAGAAGAAAATGGGGTAGTTGAGGAGGAATAAGAAAAGGAGACTAAGAAGAAAAAAAGGGAGAGATGAAAAGAGGCAGAGGGAGACGAAGGTAGAGGGGATTGAAAAGTGATGAATAGATCATTGAGAAGAGAAGGAAGAAGAAGAAGAAGAAGAAGAAAAAGAAAAAGAAGAAGAAGAAGAAGAAGAAGAAGTAGATGAGGAGGAAGAAGAATAGGACGGAGGAGAAAACAAAGACGAAGAAAATATATGACGAGGAAATAGTAACATCTGTTACCTTCAGTTGCAAAAGTAATAAGTGCATCCATATTTTCACTGAAGTTAACTGTTTCTAGAAATTGTTCAGTCCTCTCAATCGCAAAATTATTTGCACAAAGAACAGCATAAAGGTAAGACATGACTTTTGATGGAATTAATGACGGAGTAGGACACTGTACCAGCCACTAAAATAGCAACGGAGATATGTGGTGATAGTCTCATTAATATAGCCAGTAAATATTATGCATAATTTTATTCTAAAAGAATCATGGTTGTGTGTATGAGCAATCCGCCTCTCATATCTTTTAAGTCTTCTGACTTAGATACTTATCGTTATTCTGTTAAGCAGTGATAGGCCAGAAACTAACTACGTGACAATAAATTGTTACCTTGCGAACTGCAGACATTCCTTGGTGGAATATTTTCTCTATGCTGAGAAAACCCTGGTTAATCAAAGCTACCTCCTCACCGCAAGCCTACAAAGTAATTATTATATTTGTATTTTACTTTGTCAGTCTTGTCAGAGACACCGTAGCGTGGTCAATTTTTTTTGGAGTTAACTTGAGCGAGAGCTTGTTTAGCAACTGTTTTCAAAAAGCGATACAAAAAAGCTGTTTTATTTGGGATAATGTAAGTGGTTATATCACCTCGCTAGCTTCGTTGTTCTGCTGCAGCGCCTCCAGAAATACCTAGAACAAAAATTGACAGTGTTAACTTAATAATGCTTAATATTTTAATACGTTTTGTGAGGGGCACTGTCAAACTAATTTGTGTCATGCACCTTAGAGGTGGCTTGGTAGGTTCATAACAAAACGTTGTTATAAAACGAAATGCTCAACTTTTCGAAGTTTAAGCGTCCACAACATTAAAATTCAACAGCTGTAGCAACAACTTCCATACATGAATCCAGTGGTTTGGCGGGCTGGATGTGTTCTCCTTAGGGCTGAAGTCTGAGTCCTCTAGAGATAACTCTCCACAAACCTAAAGTCCACGTAGCTAGTTGTTCAACTCCCCAAATTCGGTAAGTCAGCGCCATTCCTTTTAGACAGTTGATTTTGCCCTGGCGCGTGTTACATAATTTCAATCGCAAATTTGAAGAATATTGCAGTAGAAGAACAGTGAAATTAGCTACCAAGCTGCCTCTACCCTCAACAAGGTTTATCAGCTTAATATGCCTGCTTATCTGCTTACAGTGGATGATAAAAATTGTAAGTCTCAATGCGTATGCTGTGACTATCACTGGGTAAACTTTTATATCATTTCAGATCTTTAAAAAAACAGTCTTTACTTGAACGATGCATATGATTTCGAATAAGAACTCCCGTTCGTCAGACACTGCGCCAATCACATCTTCCAAAAACTCTTGAATCCTTAAACAAAAAGACATTTGGATTAAGATATAGCTAGAAGTTATTTCTAGGGTATTACTTTCTTCTCAGGTTTTCTTAGCTTTGCTACTCTTCCATATACCTATCTGATATGTTTTATTGTTTCCATCCCTTAATTATCTGCAGTCAGGTTTGCCACGATTTGTACATTGATTTGTGCATTTAACAGAATATGCGTTCCTTGTAGGGAAGCTTTTCAAACGCGAAAAGCAAAAGAATGTTAGTGAATTCACATTGATTTAAAGTATAAGAAGGTATGTGCGCGTCTTCAAGATATCAGATCAGATGCCTGTACGTTGAAGCGATGGAGTAAGTGCGGGTTTTCTTTCTTGGACTGTGTTTGGAAAATGAAAGCGCGGAAGGTCATCAAGCAGGCACCGCGAAAACGCCCAAGGCCTCACCGCCGCTTGGGTGGCCAGGCTAGCGCGGTACCAAAAGGGGCTACTCTCTGAGATTTTTCATCAATTCTTAGAGAACCAAGAAAATAACAGTGATTTTTTCAATGTCAAATACGCCAGAAGTTTGAGAAGCACACAGATGTCTTTATCCGATTTCAAACCCACAACGGGCACGAGCATCCCATGAAAGATGTATTGAAATTCACCTGAGATTATTCCATAACGAGGTAACGGCGTTTATTCCAAATTGTTCTACCAGTACTCCTATCTAGAAAGAAAGAAGAACTTCACACTTGTTAGCCCACTCTATATTACTAAAAAGTATCACAAAATTTAGCTAGGCCGGTTTTCATAAATAATAAAGGAGCTATAGCTATAATATAGCATGCCGGTATCACACTATCAAGCAGTCAGTATCTGCCCGCTTTTTCTAAAGATTTGAATTGATTCAATTTTCAATTGCATCAGTAGCGTTATAAGGGGCGGGGGGTGCTTGGGCAGAAATTTGTTCTTCTAATTCGTTGGAATTGGGGGAATATAAGGTGATATAAGACCCCTGCATCCAATTCGAATCGACACAATTTAGCTCTTAAACCATTGACTATTTTCATTACTAGCTTGCCGGGAGCATGCTATCATGTCATCACTAGTACTGTCATCGGCCAAAGAACTAGTATGCTCATGATACCAAAACACTCGATAATACTAAATTACTTTTTGTATGCCATGCTAAATATATTATATAGCCATTGAAGGCAATGTATGAATATACAACTCATATGTAGCTAAAGAACTAGTGATGGTTATGCTGCCATATAATTCACTCAGAACTACTAAAGCTATGCAATTTCAAATATAAAGTGCATTTTAACCAGATATACATCAGCATTCTTTACCTGGAGAAACATGTCTTCTCTAACTTGGAAACCCAGACGTAACGTTTTGCCTAAGTCGTCTGCTTTTTCTCGACGTTGTTTTAGTCCATTTTTTAGTTGTTCCACCTGATTTCTAAAAGGAAGGTAACAGAGGCGGACTGGCAGCGAATCTCAAGGGTTGCTATTTCCAGTAAAAGGGGCCTGTTGTTACTATATTAATTTTTCTTGTCAGTTGCTTCTAGCGAGCTCCTCTGTAAAAAAATCAATTCGAGGCAAGGGCTAATGTTCATGTTAAATACTTCTTTCCTTATTTGCGATATTTCGATGGCAAAATCGTCTCCCTTTATTCATATTTTCGCATTTCTTCGCTTTCATATTTTTGTGCGCATATGCTGATTATCTTTTTAGTTTTACTTCTTTCCAATTATATGCATCGAGAAACAATTTCTGTTATTTCCAACTGTTTTCAGACTGAGCAAAACCAATCCAAATCTCTTCGAAATCCCAAGAAATCGAAGAAGCAACAGAAACAGTTTGTTAAAGACTATAATAAGAAGGCCCGGGTTGCAATCGCAACCTAGCATCCCTGCCAGCCCGCCCCTGAAGGTAGCCTAATCAAAAGATCACGCTTTTTCGTGCATTTGTGGAAAAATGTCGTCGTAAACAACCAGCCAAGGATTTATTGCAAATTCTTATTTCTCCATATGGCTCGAGACAGCAAAGTCAACAATACAATTTTATAGAAAGGGGGCAAGATTTATAAAGGAATTTATATAAAACCCTTATCAAAAGAGCAAACATCGTTGAAGAAACATGTTGGATTAACTTCAATAGCAATATTGGACCGTTTGGCCACGTCACAAAACATTGCTTCGCAAGCAGAATTTTTGAAAAACTTCAATACATTTTCTGCTAGCCACTAAAACAATTTGTTTGACGAGCAATGTTTTGCAACATGGCCGAACAGTAACAATGTCTGACCGTTTGGTCAAAGCCTATCTTTACTGCCAAGTAGCAAATCTTTATGAAGCATGCAATTATGGTGCTATTAAACGAGACACTCAAAACGGACTTAAAAAGCTATGATTTTATACTGCATATCTATTTATTTCAATGTGATACTGATTAAGGATCATAATTCTATCATTCAAAGCAATGCTGACAAAATACCTTATTTCCAAAGGATGGTTGTTAGAATCTCTGAGCAACTGGTCACTCATTTCTGTAACTATCTGCATGAAATGTAGATTCAGCCTTTCATTTGATAAAGAAATAAAAAAATGGCAATGATTAATACTATACGACATAACATAGATTTTTCCATGCATAATGGACGTTGGGTAATTGTAATTCCGTCCGTCATAACTGGGCTCTACTAGTCAGAAAACCGGATGCACTGTACTCTAGATTACCTCATGAAATGCTTCCTTTTATTTTTAAAAGAAGAATGCTTCCCACTTCCATAGATTATTCTGACCATCTGCTCTTCAATTAGATTTTGGCAACTTTTGGAGAAATTCTGCAACAAGCATTCCCACAGTTTTTGGCCAGGCTGAGATGTATTAGTGTAACGGTCATCATTTTAAAATTCTTTTGAAGGTGAATGTGAATCGGTGCTCCAGATAGAATACTGCTGTCGTGTGCAAAGCTTTCGAGCATTTTGATTAGCCGGCACACTCGAATGCCGCGGAAAATTGAAGTCGATCCAGCTTTTAAAAACTCGCGTGGCGGAGCGTTTTGAAGCGACCATTGTTAGAAATAGCAATTCGAATACAATAGCCGCTCCGCTGCCTGAGGAAAAGTGTGTCTTCATATTAGGTTGCACAAAGAGTACAACAGTACAAGTATAAAGAGTGATAAAGACAAATGTATAAGATAACGGTACCAATAAAAAACGAAAGACTATCTTTGCAAAGAACTCCTTATTATCACAAACCTTGCGTGTTGCTTTGCTTGTAGACTTATTCCATAGATTAGCTTCCAGCATTTCTTAAAAAGAAAACGACGCCTCTTTGTTATTGCAATAATCTACGTGTTAAGCGCAGGCCAAACGATGAAACGTTTCGATGCAACATTTGTTGCGGTCCTGGCGTTGCATCGTTTTTCCACCAAATGTTGCAGCGTGCAACACTTGTTGCACGATATTGCGTCAAGTTTGAAAATGATCAAATTGTTGCACCGCGCAACATGATAGTGCATCGTTTGACTGGGTCTTGCAACATGCCACACGCATGCATGCTTATAGCATACTTTTGTCGCAAAGCAGTACAAAACACAGCACAACAGTACAACACTGTGCTCTTATCCAAATTCTGTCTATGGCAAAGCAAAGTGAATTATTATGGTAGTATGGAAGAGCCCTACGAATCATAAAATAGCGAGTTTGTCATTGATGATGACATAGTTGAATTTGTCATTGTGACATAGCCCTGTCAGCCTCAGCCATGGAAACATTCTGTATCCAAGCATTTCTTCTGCGCTAAGGACAGGCTTCTACCGCAACTGCCCACAGTCAGAACTAGACAGTAGTTGCTGACTGCTATTCGGCGATTTTTCAGAACTAATTTATCGCAACTGCCCAGTCGACACAAGCACTCTGGCAACAAGTTGAACAGTTGCTAGTTCCTTTTTGACGGCAATTAGTCGTCGCACATATCAAGAAATTTGGACATGCTCTACCTCTGCAATTAGTCGAAAGCTTTTTCCCGTCAGTCGCAGTCGACATGAGCGCTTTTTGACCGCGATAATTTGTATCCTACAAGTTCTGACTTGTTTTTGACATGCTGACAGAAGTTAGCAGTTACAACTAGTTGGCGTTAGTTCTATCATATCTTAGGTCGACATAAGCCTAGCTTAAGACATCAAGTGCTGAAGATACATAATGGAAAAAAGTTCTTTAGACTAAAATATATAGACTAGCCCAAGAGAGCCCGCGCAGCAACGTGAAAAGAAACAAGACAATCCAAGCGTAAGTGATTTTTTCGTTTGGAATTTCGGACTAAAACACATTTTGTCTACTATCATTTTAAACCAGCAACTTGAAATTTGGTTTTTAGCTGTATAGGGTGAAGAATGCTATACCTGCCACATGTAAGTAGAACAGCAATCAGAGGACATCTGTTTGACCAAAATCTGAAGTGTCCAATTGAATAACCTTGGCATTCTGTACAAATATGGATTGACATTCTCCATTCCAACCATGATTGTTCCCAACTATGGAATAAAGCATCATGAATGTGCGTGATGGGTGAGATTTAAAATAGAGGTGATAACTTTGAGAAGATTTTTGAAGCACGTTTGCAAAGCACGAGGTTGCCGCAAGCTGCAATCGAACAGGGCGACACGGAGCGTCACAAACCCTCCGGAGGAGCTAGCTACAGTAGCCCGTGCGCGATGCGCTAGTCGTATATACTAAAATTTGCTCTTGGCATGAGGGTCAACTGGTCAGAGTAGCTCCTCGGGGCTGGGCGGTACCGTTTTCTGTGCAGTCTGTCACGTTCTTGAGCACCTGGGTTGTAGGTGTGTTATCACGACAGCTTCAGGGGCCAGCTGCTGCCACCTCCCCCGAGTATGGTAGCAAATAACAGTGCTTTTTCGTGATATCGGACTGGGAACAAAGGAGATAAGTAAATTGTTCCAGATAAGTAAAATATTGTTTGAGTTGTACAGAGTATCAGGGTAGCAATAAAATGGAAGCGTATTGGAAAATAGAAGTTTCAAGATGTCTTTAAATTTCATTTCTATTCATAATTCAAATATGTACTTATCTTGTAAATTTGACTTGAAGAAGTCATAATGTTTCTCGGTCAAGGTTAGTATTTTTCAGTTATTTATGCTACTGTGACACAAAATTTGTTTGCTATTATTTCTATTTTCTTACTTTTTGTTTTGCGAATCCATTCTTCATGAAAGAATCACATCCAAGAAAAACTATTTCCAGGGGATTGAGCCTAAACCAGTCTCTGAAAAATAAAATTCAAGACGCATTTGCAACGCAGATTGCATATTGCACGCAAATAAGGGCAATATCGCCCAATATCAGTTGTGACGCAATCATAAGATTCAGCTTGAAAATGTGGTAATGCCAATAGCAATTAACCTGTTTCCTGCAGCTCTGATGCACTGATGCCTTGATTCTTCTAAGGCAAAGAAAAAGTCTTTCCAGCGTAGGGTAACGTCTACCTATTGCAAAATTGATAGACAAAATACTGTACGTAATACGTATCACATCAGAAAAATTTCAGAATAACATTTTTTTCTTCATAAAAAAAATCTAAGGGAAAAGAGCACCGCCATGCAAGGACGTTTGACGTCTGTCGCTCTGATTATAATAAGCATCACGTATAGAAAGGTAATGATCGTTTGAAAAATTATTTTTTATTAGAAAAAACAGCTTCAAAAACCTTGTCATCATCGTTTACTTCCTTGTTCTCAAGGCGTGTGTCGTCGGCCATCTTGATTGTTTTTCTTGGTATCTTCATTCCGAGGCCAGCCTCGTAATATTTGCTTTTAATTTGTTAATTCAGTGCATGTTTTTTGTATTCGACTTTGACTTTCACAAGGTGAAGGAAAAAACTAAGAAATTAGAACGAGAAAGCATGGAAGATTTGCCTTTTTATGGCGATGAAAGTGCTTCAGATGATGTTGGCAATCACGATAAAAACATAGATCGTGATTTAAGTCAATTGAAAGTCTCGTATACCCCGCTTCACTTAGAGAAGATGGTAAGTTTGACACTAGGTACTAGGGCTAGGCCTGGTATACGGTTCGTTAACAGGACAAGTCGATCCACCATGTGTTAGACAAGTCGGTCCATCAAGTGTTAGACAAGTCGGCCTGTCAGCTTATATCAAAGTTGCCCACTAAAATATAATAAATTGTACTTATAATTGTATATGTACACTGCTAATTAAAGCAAGGGTTTGGGGGCGGCATGCAGCCCCCAAACCGCACATGCAACAAAATAACAGTAAATAATGTCATGGGCAAACATTGCGGTAGTCCAATCGACTTGTCCATAGAGGTGGACCCACTTGGTAGTGGGCCGATTTGGCAGTGGGCCATCTTGTCTAAAGCACCTGTCCATACCTCCCAATAACAGGACAAGCAGGCCTACAACAAAGACAGCACACCATGTGTTAGACAAGTTGACCCGTCAGTGTAAGTTGACCCACTAAAATGTAGCTAACATATTTGAAACATGTGCACCGTAAAAGCAGGGATTTGGGGCGCCAGCCCCCAATCTCCCAACACTGACAAAATAATTAGTAAATAACATCATTGGCTGACATTGCAGTGGGCCGACTTGTCCATGGGGCCAATAGAGGTGGACCCACTTGGCAGTGGGCCGACTTTTCTAGAAAGAAATATCCCCACACATAACAAAATAACAACTAAATAGGGCCGTGGGCCAATATGACAGTGGGCTGACTTGGTAGCAGTGGACCATCTTGTCTACAAAACCTATATCACTAGCTCATAGATTTTCTTGCAAAGCATTCACTTTCCATTATCATATTATAACTCTTTCCTTTTTAGTGGTTTGTATCAAAATGCCCAGAAGATGATGATGAGATGTTGACCCTTTGTAAATACAAAGCACATGCTGAGTTTCAAAAAAGAAATTTTGCTGATGCATTGAATTTCTATGAGAAATGCAGAGCTCTTCTACCATCCAATGCTAATTTATTAATGAAGGAGATTCTAGAAGGCCAAGTTAGATGTCTGATAGAATTAAAGCGCTTTGAAGAAGCAGAGTGCATTGTCAAACTTCTGGTAAGAACCAGTGAATTTGTCGGCTTTTAAATCTAGATTTTTAAGGGTAGTGCAGATGGTATTCATACACATGACATGATGCCTGTTATTTTCAAATCATGAGCCATACTGCCATCACCATCTCTCCTTAAGTTGACAGTACTTGTAGCTTGTAACTAGCCAGTTTACAGCAGCGTCAAAGTCTCATTGAACAGTTCTATTTTGCTCTGCCGGCTTGTATACCCTTAATTAAATGCTAAACCATTGAGAGCAAGCACATGAGTTACAGACCCACATGTGGGGTAAACAAACTACTTGAAGTACATTACAAGCCCGGATACTCAAATCTCATGTGATCCTAAGAATCGTAGCTGATGATAGAGAAGAATTAAATATACAGAGCTGTAAGTTATTTGCAGCAGTCATCATTCAGTCACTGGATTTCTAATACATATTTGAGCTAATAATCTTCAAAGAATGGGTAATCACTCCGCTTGGGCTATTATAGTATTTTGGATCATAAGATGTAAGTCCAAATCTGGCCTGAAGCCCTAACCTGCATTAGCAAATGCCTTAGCTGACAGCAGTCACTTCTGCCTGGCCAGCCTTCACAATTCTCTTGGTAAGTTGTACCCAGCTCAACAATCTTGAGGGTACACACAGCAGGCTCTCCAGGTTATATTTTTCTTATACTGCTTTCACATTGACCATTTAAAACCAGCTTTATTTCAACCTGATTAAGTTTCTACCAATCAGATCGATTCAATTTGTTGAACTAAACCATCAGAATGCAGCATTTGTTAAACTGCTTTTATTTAATCTGGTTTAACTTGCAGTTTGAAAGAAATAATAAGAGCTGAGGATGTTTGCATTATGTATGGTCTTGGTGTGTGTGGGTGTTCAGTAGATCTGGGTCCCTTGCTAAGGTTTTAGGGATGGTGCAAGCTTTATCTCCGTAGTTCTTGTCAGAGACAAAGCAGGTGAAATAAAACTGCATGACTTTGTATGATGGAATGTCTCTGTCTCTTCTGAGTACAGCATTAGCAAATAAAACGATAAAAATCCTTATCAGCTCCTTATTATTTTTTGAAATTCACATAAAACCTTAACTTATACTCTTTTATTTTCAGTTCAATCAAAAGGGCAATCCTCAGGATTCCAGCCTTTGGTTTCTGCTTTCAAATGTGTATGAAAAAATGGAAAAATTGGAAGGTAAGTTTTGTTGATATTCTTCTTTATTCATCTCCCATATGTTTCTTTGGCACTGCTTTAAGCAAGTGAGCAAGCAAGCAATCTTTAAATTTTAACACAGGTCAGGAGTTCTGGCAGCTATATTGCTGATGTTTATCTGTAGCTGCTCTTATTGACAGAATATTGCCTTTACTAAGTTGTATTTGTTCAGCAGGCCAGCAGTATATTCATTTTGCCAAAAAATGATAAAGAAATAAACAGTTGTATAGCTACATATCCGGGAATTCAATGGAAACCAGATTTCATGGGGCTGCAAATGCTAATTGCCCATTAAAACCACTTTGTCTACATGACACTAAATAGGATGTACTTTTTACAGCGTTTTGAATCAGATATTATCTCTCTTAAAATCTTGTTTGTTTTGAACCAGCGAAAAAGGAACGAGGATACTATAGTTAATGACGTTATGCGATAAAAATTTGGCATGCCTTTTAAGAATAAAGTTTTAGAGAAAGGATTATGTTTTTTATTTTGATTTGAGTTGTTTATTGTTTTCTTCTTGGTGTGTTAACCAGTACAATCAGGCTTATGGACTAGAGTTGCACATGTGTTGCCATTATGCTACAATAACTACAAGCCATTTGTTTTGTAGATGCTGTTGATTGTTTGCAGGAGTGCCTTGTGCTACATCCAGACTATGCAACATACTGGTTTAGATTAGCAGTATGCTTTGGGAAATTGGCAACCAAAGAATCATACGAGAGACATTTAGTTTATAATTTCAACATGGAAAGTATTAATAGTTCACAAAGCAATAAGGACTCGACTTCAGAAAAGCAACCATTCGCTGCTACAAAGTATTTTGAAGATATCTTTGTTAGTCAGATTAAACAAGGAAAGGCAAAGTTAACTACGCTTGAAGGACATAAGAATGAAACTGGAGAGTCGAATATTGGAGTTGGATCGAGTAATAGCTCTGGAGATGGAGATGAAAATAAAGTTGATTGCAATGGTATAGGCACTGATTCAAAAGACAAAAATACGACTATGGATGGTTCTGTTCAGAAAGGATGCTGTAGTCTACTCAATGGTCTAATGCTGTCTAAGAATGATGAAGTCCATAGGATCTTATCTTGTTCATGCTGCCAAACTACGCCATTGATTCGTCAGTTTGAGCATATATTTGTAGATACTGACCATGCATTTGCGAGGCTAAACATGACAAATAAAGAACAACAACGTTCGAGTGAGCTAGATAGCAACAAGGAACTTCCGTCTGGAAATTGTTTCATCTCAAATTATTGCACAGACGAATGCACCAGTAGTCAGGATGAGCTTCATTTTATAATTTGGAGATCTTTAATGCGATGTCTACAGTGCTGTGCTACTGTGAAATCATGGTGAGTCAAATCTTTTAGAATGTTAGTGTCATGGTAATCATATATTTTAATATGTTTGAATGGGTAAAACATAGAGACTTATTTTGGCAATAAACCGTTTAATTAAAAGGAATACCTTTCAGTCTTGGAACTCGAGACATGAAACTGCTTGTTCATGATTAAATTTGGCCATTCCATTGCTTAATTTCTCACCAACCCACAAGTTTCCATTTACATGTACGTTCACGACAATGTGATATGCCTGAGTGGAAAGACACCTGAATTTGGGTAAGACAAATTTAGCTAGTTTGTCATTGGTGGGCAGTGAAAGTACGGCATAAGTCTTCAAGTTTTCATCTAGCTGCTATTGATTTGAAAACATGTCTTTAGAGAATTTATTATTGAGAGGATTGGTTTTAATAGCATTAACGGAACAATCTACATCATCTTTCTGTCGTGATTTTGAAATCGTTTTGAATTGACACCATCAATCAGATACTGCAACGACAGAAAGAGTCTCAACTCACCTAAACTCTCGACCTGTTTAGCTAAAATTGTGTCAGCTATCTCAATGCATCACAAGGCAGGATGATACTGCAGCTTCAAAGCCACTTAAGGATTGCATCTGGCTTATAATGCTGCCTAAAATGTTCACACCGTTAAGTTAAAGCAGCTGCACTTACCCAGATTAACAAATGCTGCTTTTGATTGGTCAATTCGAAAAATTCAAGGCATTTTATTGGATTTTTCCACAAGTGACATACCACAATTGATGGGATTTGAACCCAGGACTGCATGATCAGAGAGCCAACGACGCTTCCACTCAGTTATAGAGCTCAATGAAATCGCCGAGTAATAGCCGAAATAGCCGAAACACAAAAAGCAAAATGGGATGAGAGCCTTGGGCTGTATGACTTGGAGAGTTGCTCGGCGATTTTATTGAGCTCTATAGCTCAGTGGAAACGTCGTTGACTCTCTGATCATGCAGTCCTGGGTTCAAATACCATCAATTATGATATGCCACTTGTGGAAAAATCTATCCTTGTGTTCGCCATTCATGACAAATATGCATTTTATTGTTGTATTTGTATCCCATTTTCGTGAATGTTCACTTTTCAGTCATACTTAAGTCCAATTTACAAAATAAGTTAAATCCGACGCATTCTGTTATTTCTGGTATCCGCGCCAATTTCCATGTTATTTGTGTGTAAATGCAGCTTTACATGTTATGAAATGCAATATTCAG
The DNA here is from genome assembly GCA_014526335.1 of Chrysaora quinquecirrha. Lineage (NCBI taxonomy): Eukaryota > Metazoa > Cnidaria > Scyphozoa > Semaeostomeae > Pelagiidae > Chrysaora > Chrysaora quinquecirrha. The sequence continues at coordinate 2,322,877 of JACTAT010000029.1, read as the reverse complement.
ATAACTGTCAATACGTCTTTCGTCTTTCTCTAGGATTCTACTTAGAAAAACTGTACAGTATAGTAAAGGGTTTGCTAAAGACGGCGCAAAAGCAACATCTCTATTGGTAAGTGTATTGTGCTACATCTCTTTTGAGTGGAGTTACCTTCAAAATTTTGCTGAAAACTTTCATATGTAGGACTGCAATAAGCTTCTTTTATTTTACAAAAAAATTTCCGCTTTTTTGTCTGTTACACTTTCCTTTAATAGAATTACCGCCTTATCGTGTTGGTATGTCGGTCTATCGTTTATATTGTGCAATTGTTTCAGACTTAAAATTCTCTTTTTTTAGATTGAAAGCCATGCACTCGATCTGCTGCATTCTAAATCTAATCTTCAAAGACTCTCCGAGGTAGGTAATTGAATATTTTCATAAGCTGTGCTCTATTTAAGGCCCTGTCCAAACTATCAAACATTTTTCTGAAGCGTTTTAGAGTTTTTTGTCAAGTAAAACGTTTAACCGTTCGGTCACGTCCAAAAATAGTGCTCGTCCAACATTTTTTTTGCTTGCATCAAGCCAAAAAATGTTTTTGAACTTTTTCAAAGTCACCACGCCTCAAGTTTTGCTTATTTTTGCTTGTAAAGCAATGTCTGATCGTTTGGCGGCCTTTCCTACATTGCTTGTCAAACATTTCTTTTGTTTTTGACAAACTGTAACAACGTTCGACATTTCACCACCTAACAACATTTCTTAGCAACAAGACGTTACATTCGTGTTTGTGCATTAGCAATGATTTCGTTGTTGGACAGCAATGTTTTTGGAAATAGCCAAACAGTCAAACATTTGTTGTCAGGCAAATTTGAAATGTGGACCAACAATGTTTCATCGTTTGGCATAGCAACAAGGCGTTCCTGCTTCATTGTTCCAAAATGTTGGAAAGCAATGTTTTGGGGGTGGCCAAACGGTTAAACATTTGCTGAAAAGAAAATTAAACATGTTTGCCAAACATGTTTGACCAACAATGTTTGATTATTTGGCCAGCGACTAAGCTTAAAAACGCAAAAGTTTATTCCAGAAAAAGTTTTTCGCTTTGTTTGTGTCGATAGCCAGCAACATTCAAGCCCAAAATACGAGATTATTTCTTGTTCACTTCTAGATTCTGGATCATGCAGACAATTAGCAGAGGTGTCATATTTCGATTGCAATGGAAAGCATGTAATGTAGATGAGAACTTTATGAGAACATTTACTGGTATAAGAATGGTTTAACAATTTTTTAGAGCCGTCTCTTCTTTGTAAAAAGCACCACTACACCTTTATCGGTGCAGCGCAGTAAAACCTTTCAAATAATAACTTTGAGAAGATAGCACTGTATCAAATTTTTCTCTATATTTATTTATTTGCTTTTTCATCTATCTTTGATTTTATTGTTTCTGGTATTTATTTATTTTTTTTTTATTTTTCCATTCATTTATTTGTCCAGGTCTAGACTATTTATTTTTTTAGGCGTTTTCACTTATGTAATTATTCATGTATTTCTTTATTTATTTATTTATTATTATTTATTTATTTATTTCACATTTATTGATGTATTTAAGTCAATTTTTAAATAGTCTATGTCTAGTCTACTCTTTCTCATTTACTTTATTTTCTATTTATTGTTTATTTATTTATCAACTCTATCTATTTAAGTTTCATATTTCCGTGTAACCAAATAAACACTTCGTTTAAACTAAAATAAATGGTAGAAATTTGAACACTGCACGAAACTGTAATGAAGAAAGCTACTGTGTGTAGTGCAACTGTAATGAAAATACGCTACTGGAAGAAAAAGTTTGCATTGGCGGGGAATCGAACCCCGGTCTCCCGCGTGGCAGGCGAGAATTCTACCACTGAACCACCAATGCCTGATAACTACAAGAGTCGAAGAACGGACGTGGCCTTTTGTCCAGAGACGTGCAGGGCCAGAGGGCCGCTGGAAGCCGGGGATACGGCAAAATATTTTGGGTAATTTTTATTCTATTTTAGTCATGTTATATTTGAGGTTCAGGTCAAAACTGTGTGGTCAAGAGTTCATTTACCTAGTTTTTTTCAAACAAACTGCACGTATAAGATTTTTTAAGAAATTATTAAAATTTTTTCAGTGAATGAAAAATTCAGAGTGCCGCAAAAGCAAACATTCACGGCTGAAGCCTGAAGGGCAAGAGCCGTTTTCCGGAGACATGTTTGAACAGAGAAGAATCGAAACCGAAACAACAAACGCATTACATTCCGTTATTATGGTTACTGTGGTAATTACTGGCAGTCTCCTCCGTCTATTTTTCCTATTGTTTCTTAATATAGCTCAGGCAGCTGCGTAGGCGCCATCGAATTTATTTATCACGAGCTCATGAACACAACAAGTTTGTCAGATTTAGGACGGGAAATAAGTTTGGAAATCAGATCTGAGAAAATGCTGGAGCAAGGCATTAACAGCTCACAGAAAAATATGTCTGAATTCATTCGTAATCACGTACAAATCGGATGACAATATTAGCAAAACCAGGTGAGATTGAGAGTTCATTTCTTATCACTGATTTGATTTATCAGCTGCAGATCAAACCTAAATAATTAATGTGGTCGACATTTATTAGCCTTTGCGTGCTCAAGATGCGAGAAAAAGATAGACTAGAGTTTCTTTTCATATTAAATATGAAAAGAAACTCGTTTATTTGCTATTTTGAAGACGGATTATTCTGTTTGAAATTCGCTCATTTACGAACCTGAAGTTTGTCAAGTTGTTGTCGACCTATCACGTCGTCAAAGTTTGTCCCAAATAGGCCGAGAACGTCCTGTACACTCCGGCTCGTTTTCTCTCTTTCATAATGTAGATACTTTCTGTACAGTACAAGTAACAAAAACGTTATTACTGTAGTTACACAGAGAGCTGAACAGTTGCCAAAAAATATTCGCTTCATCTAGCGATAAATTTTGCCAGCAAGAAACGACAAATGCAAATTAAATTTTGGGGCTCATTGTGTTTTTTTCAGATGCTTATTACGTCAAAATTTCCCAATAATAAACCCCAATTTCAAATGACACTGTTCAGATATCTAAACACAGATTCCCCTGTTATAAAGCCAAACATCTGCCTGCATAGAATTAAAATCTCGTAAATCATTTTGCTTTCATTAAACATAAAAAAGAACAAAAAAAACAGCAAGTATCATGGTATTACGTTTTCCTGTTTATTTGCAATTATATTACAGAATTCTCTTTGTGATAAGTTACCCCCTGCCTGAGGTACAATGCTCAAATTAGACCCATAAGAACTTCCTGTGGGTGCATCATTGGAAGCTTGAGAGTAAGAAGTTCATGCAGTGTGTAAGAAGTCAGGGGTGGAGGTCAGAGCAATAAGAGAAAGATGTTATCACCAGTGGCATGGGAAGTAGGAGGCAGCTAGCCCCTGTAAAAATTGTGAAATTCCTTGATTTTGCTGTTGTTATGCCCTGAATTTGTTGCTTCTGCCACTGCTGCCTGGTGCAATGATAAATTGCTTCTGTTACCTTTGGTTATCACCCTTGGACCAGTGTGACCCTTGTAACTCCCCACTGATTACACTCTTGTTTAACCCATTTTCAAGCATAAAGCTGAGAGCTGAGGGTCATTGCCACTTGAGAACTGACTCATTTGCCCCCCTCCTTTGCACTGTCAAAATTTGAGCTATTTTAGAAGGTGCTACCCTTGCCCAGAAACTTTGTTATACCCTTGAGCATGGCACATTCCCCAATACCTTTCTCTTTGCTGACAGCAAACTGCTGGTGGGAACTTGCAGCTTTTGCCCCTATACCAAAATCCTACAGTTAATGACTAGATTTCTCATTTTTCTGATCGTAGTATGTATGGGTACACAGCTATGTTGGTCGCCCAACTGGGATCAAACCCACAATTTTTCCTCTCTTGAGTTGAGCTGATAACTTTGATTCACACCACCTGTGAAAAATTTCCAATGACCTCTTAGATTAGGATTTGTAGGTTTTACAGAAGAAGAAAGAATACATTGTTTGCGATTTTGCAACATATTAGTTCTGTTCAGCGGTGCTGCAAGCATTGAGGCAGTGACGGCAATTGCCCTCTTGCCCTTACATATAAAAATTTCGAAATTGTGAAATGAATTTCATAGGATTTTCCGACTGTTTCAAACTTTTTAAATACTTCGAATTCTAGCTTTTTCTTTTCCCCTTTTTCCTATCATAATGCGCATTGTGCATTAAAAACATGTTTTATAAATATTGATCATAATATTGATTCACTTCTCTATATTCATTGTTAATAGGATAGTACATTAAGTCTTCAAACAATAGGCGTCGATTTTCAAACGACCGCAGCGCTACATAGCCGTTCAGCGCGGGGGTACTCCCCTTGGACGAGTTGTATTTTTTATTATATACTGTTTGTACATGCTTACACCCTATGGATCTAGAACCTTTAGTACGGCGATGAAATTTACACTTTAACGTAGAGCGCATCTATCTATATGTACTGAGCCTTTTTCAAGATTCTTTTGTCTTATGTTTATAATTGCCAGTTTCATTAAGTCTGCAATTGTTCCTTGGAAAAAGCGAAATATCAAATCTGCAACGGATATAGGCGGTTCTCAACTTCTGCAGTTTTGTTCGAAGAACGAATTACATGGCTGGCGTCCACTGTTAGGAAAAGCTGAAGGTGACGTCACTATGTCACCCCAACATTTTTAGCGGCTCAGACGATCACAAAAGATTACAACCAATCAGAAGTAAGGATTAATGATCTTAAGCATTCTCGGGATTATGAGAAAACAATTGAATCGCCGTCACATCGAGGACACAACCGGGACGCGTTACCGTCGCTTACGACGATATAGAAATCTGGCTTTAGGTTTTTGCGCCGTCGGCCGTCCCGAACAAATCTTTGCTGAAACGCGGTAGGAAATCTTACTTGACATGAATGTACAGTATGGTTTTGTAAAAGAGAATATGTCTCTTTATTCATGATAGACCCCCTGATCAAATAATAGCGGAACGGAATAATATGGAGACTCCCCTTGCCAAGTTGTCAGAGGTCGGCAAAAACGAACAATGTAAAGAAGTTGAAGTAAAAAGTTGGAAAAATTACATAACACCACTTTTTTAATTTTGCAAGCTGGGACGTACCGGCTCTTTGCTTGCCTTTGACAAACGGACCCTCAGGCCGACTATTTTAAGACCCTGAGTACATGGAAACGGATCTGAGTGGATCGGTTCCCAAAGACGTCACGATAGGCTTTTCTTTTACACGGGTGCTGGTACGCCTCAATCCGTACTTTTTGGGAATGCCAGAATTTCTAATTGGGTACGCTGGAAAAGCGAATCCATTTGGATCCGTTCCGGATCCATTCCCGTGAAAACGCAATGAAACGGAACCCATATCGTACCCGACAGGTACGGACCTTTAGGATCTGTATCTTTTTCTGTCGTGTAAATGGGATCTTAATGCGTTTTTTTCTGAACTACCATGCCCCCGTCTACCGGTTTTTTTATCTTTTCATCTTTATCATCTCATTCCGGCTTTAGAATTACTGCTATCATATGAGTATGGTACATCTTGCAGGATACCACTGAAATTTTCAAACAACAGAAATTGCAAAATTTGGTTAAATTTAACATTGTTTCATTTCTAAGGTAGCGAAATAGCTTACATACTTTCAAACACAAATGCTTCTTTTGTAAGTCTTTACGTCTATGCAGATAAATGCCACATTGTGAAAAATACTGGTCACGCTATTTTGGGTTCATACGCTTGAAATCATCCATGTTTCTGTTTTTCTTGCGTTGTAGGTCAAAATCAACATCTTTGAAGCGAAAAGAGAGGAATGGCTTTGATTGTAAAAGTAACAGAAATTACTAAACTTGATTCCAAGAGTGATCGTTTTTTAACGGTTTACTTTAGAGGTGAGCTTTATCGCTTTATCAAATACACGTAACTTTAAAAAATTGCTTAGCAATGATAGTTTCTTAAATCGTAGTCAACGTATACATATGTTTAATACACTCTTCTTTTTTTTTATAAGAATAAAGTTTATAAGAATATTGAGGCTCAGAATCATCCAATTTTTAAGAATATTGTAAGAATATGCTCAGCCTCATCTCGCATATTTGTGCCTCATTTTTCAGCAGTTGCCTGTTTTGCAATGTTAAAACGAAACTTCATGATTGTTAAACAACATTCTTATTGTTATAATAGTTGAATTTTTCTTTCGCTCCGCCATTTACTCGTAATTTTTCTTTTAACTATGTTCCCCTGAAACCATATCATGTTTGAAAAAATAAGAATACTTTAAGAATATTTTCAGGCTCAAAACGAAAATTTCTTAAGAATATTGAGGCTGGGCAAAATTTATAGTATTCTTATAAAAAAAAAGAGTGTACGGGTATGCCGCCCATATGGCAGGCATTAGGCTCCCTAACTTAGGCTCCCGAAAAATTTCGTATTGTGTGCTGATTGTCATACTATGCTAAGCAGTCCAATAAACAATGTTTTCAAAATGATCTTACTTCACCACCGAGTCCCTTTCTACTGTATAGAGCTCACTTCGCTTCATCGCTACTGCTTAAGGGCCCCATCTTACTAAATTCTTACGGGGTCCAAGCATCTCCCTTGCCTAATACCATATGAAGGCGGTTTTCGGCCCTGAAACTCTCTTATCATGAATACGATTTTAACCAAAGTCCCATATACACTTTTTTACTAATAAGCAACCACTCAATAAGCAACTAGCGCTGAACTGACCTTAACATTAAGCAACCTCAGGGCTCAATTGAATTCTGTACGCAACTAAGAAGTCAAACAACCAAGCTTATACGCTTTCTTGTTGTTAGGAAATTGTTTGTTTTGCATGTTGAAGTTCTTTAGCTAACGTTTTTCCGCTTACTGTCTCCCAAAAGTCGTTTTATAGGCCTAACAGTTGACGATTTTGACCCGCAAAGTCAGGGGTGGTTGTTAGTTAAAAAAGGTTAAGCAAATTTTAAGCAACTTTGAGGGCTGGAATGTCTAAAATTTTAAGCAACTTTGAGGGCTGGACGAAAGTCAAGTTGCTTATTAAAAAAAAGTGTGTAAGACGGGAAAATTAAAGAAAACTCAAGAATGCCGTCCTATTTGAGACAAAATAGTGTCAAATCGCATCGAAGATGTTCTTGGCTGGATGTCAAGCAACACCAAGGCCTACCAAGTCTTTTACTGTCATATTCCGCAGGGATTTGGCCAAGAAGCCCTCCTCCCCGTGAGAACTATATTAGATAAGTCGAAAAATCTCACAATATCGCTGTCGGTGCTTTTATTTAAGATATGTTTCACAGTATTATAGTAGCAGTGGTTGTTTGTTTGCTTTATTCAGAAAGCGTTACTTGCTTTTTCTAGGTGAACCCCATGTTACTCAAGTGGTTAAAGGATGCAAAGGAACTATAACCTTCGATGAAGTAAGGACATTTTGAGAAATCGTAGAAAGATTTTGTCATAAAAATAAGACCGTACAATAAGTTATTCAGTAAATAATTTATTTGAAATATTATTTTGAATACGTATCGCTGTTGCTATATTTCTTTTCAATTTTTCCATAGGAATTTAGCTGGCCACTGTCTTCTCCGATCATTTCTGAAGAATTTTTGGAAGTGAGGCTATTTAATAAGAGTGCGTTTTTCAGTGACAAGTATGTAGCATATTGATTCATGAATCTACAATCTTTTCCGTGATCGTCTTTTGACAGTTTGTATCATTCGGCAACAAATTCAAATTTACAGTATAAAAGAGTATACAGTAACGAGTTTTACTGATCAGCATTATATTTTCAGGTTGGTAGCTGCCTACCGATGCTTTCTTGCATCCTTAAAAAGTAATGAAAAAATTCAACTAACGGATAACCTTGTCGACACGTATAACAGATCGATAGAGGTAATGTTACTCGTGTAAATTGAAGATATATTGTCATTGATTACCATACAGTATCCCTTAGGCTAGGCTTTTTAGCTTGCTTGGCTTCTTATCCTGATATTCCGTGATGCTAAGAAGAAAGCTAAATGCTTTTGAATCCTGCTGTGCATAATAGATAGCCATGCGCAACATCACGGATTGCCCAGTCAACTTGTCTTGAAATGAAAAGTGAAGGGGGTGATCCTAGACTTATTACCTGAGTCGTAGTTATCACTATTGAGTTCTGCTTACGCTCAAACCGCGATCTCGGTTTGGCGTTGGTCTCGGTTTGGCGAGCGATAACTGGAACTCGGGTAATAAGTCTAACGGAATCCTAGACTTATTCCATGAGTCCCTCTCTTCGCAGACAGCAACAACAACAACAACAACTCAAACAGCTGTTTTGAGTTCGGTCGTCAGCCGTTAGCGATAACTAAGACTCGTGTAATAAGTCTAACGGAATCCTCGAAAACGTTTCGTTGCCACGCCATTTTTATGTTCGAAGAATTTAAACATGATTTAGGGGTATTCGGCAAACCGGATGAAATACATATAGATAGGAATCAGGAAAGTTGTAACAAAAGGAAGGAATTTCTATTCTCTATGCACACAATCTAAACAATCACTGGGCTGAGTCATTTATTGGGTAATGGGAATGGTACTTAATAAAGAAGAGAGGCTTAACGCAGAGAGGGATCTTGACATGAAGGGACTTTGATAGAGCTGTCATGGTTTATGGGTTGTTTTCCTATTATCTAATCTCTTACTCTTTTCTCGATACAGTCTGAGATAACACTTGAGCTGACTTACAAAAATCCTGGCAAAAGAGACGCTCACGAGCTACACGTCGCTTTTGAAGATGAAGACGAAGAAATACATCAGCAAGTTATAACAAATGACTTTCTTGATATCCCATTGAATGTCATCAACAAAAACAAAGCACCCTCTGTTGTGACGTCATCAAATACAAACAGTAGCTTTTTGTCTGGTCATAATAACCAAGATGAACGGATGGCTGTTACATCTGCGCTTGAAGACAAAGAGTAAGTGACTCCCGTCAGAATTTGTCTTTTCATTTAGAAAACTGTTATGTATCTGAACATTTCAGGGTGTGTCATGTGTAGAATATTTACATTTGACCTTGTTCAATACAGGCAGTTGTTTAAGGTCGCCGACAATCTACACAGTTATTTGTATAAAAGCAACCACCATAAGAACATTCAAAAGTCATCTATCCCGTTCGGATTGTTGTTTTATTTACAGAACTTTTGATGTCTGAATGATCATCGATATTATCGTTTTTCCTCGGATAAGTGCAAAGGACGCTCCGCTTTTGTCAGGGGGACCCTAATATGATTTTTAAGGATTTAGCGTGAATATGAAATGCTAATTATCATACTAAAAAGCACCTTTTTGATAGCCGGGGGACGATCATTCCAATAGATACCCCTCTCTTATTTTTAGTTTTGAACTTTAAAGGGGTACGCATTCGTCGGAGACGCATCCAGGGCTTGGCGCTCTTTCGAGGAATGTAATATGAGGCAAGAGGTGAAACGTCCAGGGGTTCCAAAAACTTTCTACGAGTCGCCTTGCGGTCTTGGTCTTTTTCTGACGATTCTCTCCACCCCCTAAAGCAACAGCCCTACCTATAGCACATGTAATCTGAGACTTGTTAAGCATTTCTTTGTCCTCCCCTGGCCTATTCGGGACAGATCCTCAGCCCATTTCTTTATCAATTGTCTTGTTTTATCAGATTACGTCTTTGAATTTTCATGTATCTCTTCTCATTGTCTGAACGAACTATTCGTATTTTTTTGCAGAGGCTTCCATCCTCGAATTAGAATGCCAAAGACAGTCAGTGCCAAATACTGTGAATGGCAGGTAGGCCGAATGCACTTATTTTGTTTTTTGTTTTACAATTCGGTGATCTCCTTCGAGCTCGAGTAATCAGGGATTCGAGTCATGGGGATAACATTGTATTTGAGAAAGTTCATTTTTTGAAGTATTATGACCAGTCTTGCATTTTTTTAGGTACAAGTGAAAATTATCGAGGCCAAAGAACTGAACGGGATGGCTATAGATCCAGTTGTTGATATAATAGTTGGTGAACAGAAGAAACACACGTCTACAAAACCAAATAATAACAACCCAATGTGGGATGAGGTGCATTGTGTGAATATTCATTTCATTCTAACACCTGCTCGTGTAAATGGAAAATCATAGCATTACTTTACCGCTATCACTACAGTTATTACCATTACCACTACCACTACAATTTTCATCACCGATGCCATTACCACTTTCATTACCATCACCACACCCACTACCATAACCATTACCACTGCTGCTACTATTACCACTACCATCACCACTTCCATTACCACCATCATTCCCACTACCATTACCATTACCACTGCTGCTACTATTACCACTACCATTGCCACTTCCATTACCATAACCACTGCCATTAAATTAAACATTAACACTTATCATTACCACTGCAGTTAGCATTGCCACTGCCATTACCGTTATCGTAAACATTCATTTTTCATTTTCATTTACGGGTTGCCCTTCAGCAAAAGCTGGTTTTCAAGGGGCCCTTCAAAATAACTATAAACTTACAATCTTTTAAAATACTTATTGAAATAAATACTAATCAATTACTAACAAAACTAAATAATCAAAATTAAATATGGTTACTCAGAATAGCTAAAAATAGAATTTTTAAAACTATTTAGAGATGATGCCTGCTTAAACTTAGCTGAGAGGCTGTTCCACGCTTTTGCTCCTCTGTAAGAAAAACATTTTTGCCCGTTTGCTGACCTTTTTTTGGCAATCGTAGATCAGAACTGGTATTTCTAAGACTGTAGGAGGAGCATTCTGAGTGGCGCATAATCTGAGCTACTATTGCCATTACTATAACCATTACCACTACCGCTGCAATGGCCAGGACAGCTACCATTACCATTACCACTACCATTACAATGACCATTACAGCTACTTTTGCTATTATCATTGCCACTAAAATTATCATGACCACTACCATTGCCATTATTATTACCTCTGCTATTCCCATTACTGCTTCTTCTACCATTAATACTTCAATTACTATTGCAACTACCATTACGATTAACATTAACATAACCACTATCACTACAATTACCATTACCACTACTAATTAATTTACCATTGCAATTACCACTAATTCTGCTATTGCCATTGCCATTACCGTTTCCACTACAATTGCCATAGCCACTTCTATCACCAGTTCCAATACTATTTTGGAACTACTGTTACCAATATCATTAACAAAACCACAACCAAACCAAATAAACATCTGCTAATAAACCTCATTATCACAACCAAAATATCTGCTTATTTTTTACAGAAAAGCCATAACAACTGGTAGTACCGTCATCACTTTCATAATTACTATTAAATTTTCTAGAACCATAAATAAAATACTGCCACTACTACTGCCGTTACCACTAACGCTACTGCATACAATATGTTGTTCTCTTTAGACATATTTACATTGCGATGAGTGTGAACATAATGTTCTATATTGCAGAAAATTTACGAGATGTAGCTTGATACTGTACTTTGTCTCCTTAAAGTTCAACCTAGTATCAACTGTACACTGTAAAAGATAACAAAATCGACAATATATTAGGTTGCTATACACTAGAAATTATAGTACGAGGGCAAAAACTTATAATAAATTTATCTTAAAATTAGATGGTCAAAGTACTTTTATTGTGCAAAAAGATGTTGACTTCTGTACGGCTTAAAGGGAAACGGTGAAGCTATGTCCATTTTTTAGCAGCATCTTTCTTACTCATTTTTATTCTAATTTCTAGAACTCTTACTCCTTTCTAGTTCTTTGTGTTTGAATTCAAGCAAACTAAAGATCAGATGCTCGATCAAATTATCCAGTTTCAGGTGAAATTTTGCTTTATTTCTTTTCTTTTAGTTTACAGTATTTTTCAAACGGTATTTTCGTTTAAGCACATGATACAGTTTGGAGTTCATTTCTGGGATTTTTTAAGCCAAGACAACTTTGCAGCACATCTCTTTGCGCTAAGAAATGCTTTTTTATTTCAAGTTACTAAGGGTACCGAAGCCTTGGGACTATTGCGTGAATTTTCTGTCAAGCTCTGGTACCGATTTCTCCATAAACAGATCATCATCAAGCAAACTGTTTCTCCCGCTAGCAGCATGGCAAGACTTTGATACTTGCAATCTAACGTGGCTTCTGAGCTACATCTACTTTAAACATGCGCAGCATATCACTCGGCTGCTGCCATTCCTGCTAGACGAACTTATAAGCATATTTTCGGCCTGTTTTGTTATGCAGTTATAGTAGAAAATTTAGTAAAGTTCGAGATAAAGAGCAGTTTTTCCTCCATGGGAAATCGAAAATGGTTCGAGACGGCGAATGTTCGAGATGACGAGCATTCGACATAGCGGATGATTTTTCTTTACGAACCCTTATACCAAAATGAGGGGAAATGGAAAATCGTTCGAGATAGCGAATATTCGAGATAACGGGCATTCGAGATAGCGGATGTCAACTGTATTTTAAAGATTTTCTTGAATCTTGTCAAAGTTCCACAACGTCCATGGAAGTATTTCAAAAAGTTGGTGAGAAGTTTAGAGACATTTGTACCATCCCAACAGGTCTAGAATCTGCGACCTCTGGCTCTGTATCTTAAAAATAAGCTCTCTTGGTTCTGAGTTAATTCTTTGGGTTTTCTTAATACATAGGGACTTAATACATACCTCCCCTGGGTGTCCGAAGGGTGTTCGTTTTTTGTGATAGCTGTTTATGTAATATTCAGGCATTAAAAGCTTCAGGCTTAAAAGCTCTAATTGCAGTCGATTCTTGTTTAAAATTAACATCCTTGTGTATGTAGAATAGGCGATTAATTTTCCTGCATTCTCTTTTGATAGGTGTTTACAGGACGAAGTATCGTGTCACAAGGAAGCCTAATAGGCCAATTCAAGGTAAGATTGGCTAGATATGGCTTTAGTCTTTGAATTGTACAAAATTTCAAAATTACAAGCAATAGCAGACAAACCTTGGAACACAATTAGAAGCTTTTTCGTCTGAAACTCCTCAGAGTATAAACGTCAGGAACAGACCGAAACAGCTGACTAAGCTGAATTTATGCCAAGAAGCTGATCTAAATGTAGCATTCAGAAATTGGCATTGTGGTTTTAAAACCAGTCAGCTTACTCTTAGGTCTGTAATAGACGGGGGGTCTGGAATAGCAGGGGGGTGGAAGAAAATTGAAAATTAATAGTAGGGGGGTTCCCATAGTAAGGGGGCTGGAAAAATAGGAAAATTTAATTGTCGGGGGGGGGTAAAATATAATAAAATCAAACATACAATATATATTGCAGTTGGGGTTTCACAAGAACAAGATAATGAGGACAGCACATCATTTTACGCTTATTCATAAACACTTACTCTTTAAAGATGTCCAAAATTAATACAAAACAATGCAATGCAATGTCCTCCCAATTTTTTAACGATATCATCGAGTTGTAAAATTACAGTGCAATGGTTTCATATAGTTCACCAGACTTGAAAGATGTCCTTGCTGGATATTTTTGCCAAATTTAATAAGCGGGGGGTTTCTATAAGAGTGTCCTGGGTGGAAATTTTTCAAAAAATTTGCAAGCGGGGGGGGGGGGGGGGAAGCGCTATTAGAGACCTGAGAGTACAGGATACTGTGGGAAGACCAATAGAAATAATTGAAGAATTGAGGACTTCTACGATTTTTACATATGTCCAAAGATGCTTCCGCAATTGTTCGAAAATTAATGATGGATTTGTCATTATTATTTTTTTTGCTATTGCTATTTTTTATATGGAATTTCTTTTTACTATCAATTTGATGTGAATTCTAAATACTACTGGATGATTATTATTCTTTTAGATGGATCTTTGGACAGTCTATGAACAGCAAGGTACAATATTTTGATTCATTCGCATAATTAGCCTTAGATATGTTCAGAATTTCATGATAGCAAAAAGAAGCGGAAACAGCTAAAGTCGTCCTAAGAAACGCTTTTTGTCTGATAATCCTTAGAGTATAAACGTCCAAAACGGACCAGAACAATTGTCTAACGCTTTCAAACATGAAGGGGTTTCGGTATCTGCCCACATCAAAACTAAAAGATCGGTTTAGGGAGGAAGAGAGTGTTCGTTTTTCGACTTTGGACTCAAGAAATCATTATACTGTTTGTTGGTCATCCTGCTATATTCCGTACGCTAATATGTCTTCAAAATACGATACCGATCCAGCTTCGCTTTTCTGATTGGCGTATTTTGATCCCCATCTTGGTTTGTACTCCTCCTTAGTGTATTGTTTCGATCTGTTTCTGACGTTTATACTCCGAGGAAAACCTTTGTCAGACGAAAAACCTTTTTAGTATAACGAAAGATTTGTTGCTATCTTGACTTTTACTTCTATACTGTACATAGGTCTCACGCTAGCGAATCTATAATCGCTACTGTGGTGGATAATCACTACTGTGGTGGTACTATTGCGTACTGTGGTGGTAGTTTCTGCGTACTGTGGTGGATTTATTTAAACATCCGTCTCAAAAAGGAACAATTATTTGAAAATTTATGAATAAACTAACATTACGACGAAATCTAAGTAGTGCCGCAACTGGAAGGTGTCTCTCGATTCATCCCATCAACAGCTTGCACATACTTCTTGCAAGGAGTGTCTGGGACCAATTTCTCGAAATTATATTCTTTTTTGAGAACCAATAAATTTCTGTGGAGGTTAGCTGTTCTTAACTTTTCACCCCTTTTCAGCCTGAAATACTCTCAATCTGTTCTTAATTCCTCGATTACACGTTTTTTTTTATAAGAAACCGGTTTATAAGAAACCTAGAACTAAACACCCAAAAAGTTAAGAAACTTTTAGAACTAGGAGGAAGAAGTTAAGAAACTGTCGAAATTTTTGCAACATACTGATTCATATTTGTGGAGGTAGTAATTAGCTCCCAAGCAGTTCCATACGATTTCTCGCACCAGCATGGTTAATTTCGTGCCATTTCTCGCATCTGTAAGCAATATTGTATCACACAGAAGGTTTTTTGCTGTTTTTACTGCAATTTATTTCAATTTATTAAGAAACTGTTAAGAAACTTTTAGAACTAAAATTGGGCCAAAAATTAAGAAACTTTTAGAACTAGGCCCCGAGCTAGGTTTCTTATAAAAAAAACGTGTACTTAGACAGTAATGATTTTCAGTGAATGTAGTAATTGTAGTGGATAGAGACGAAAATGCAACATGCTTGTTTATTTGTTTGTTCGTTTGATTCTCACCTTCGGTCTGTTGGTTTTACTTTCATATTCAGCCGATATTCTAAGGGTGAATGCCAAATCCAGACTCTGCTTGTTTAGCTCGTACTTAAAATCAGCGCAAAATCCTGGCTCGTGTTATTGAAACAGATAAAACAGAAGAGTTTACGTAGTTTTCCTTGTATTCTTCTTTTCGCTATGACCGCAGCTTGTTTCTTTCTTGCCACACCTGTTATATTCACGCTCCATCAACCGGTTATCTATGCAGGTTTGAATGAACAGCATGTAGAGTACAGCAAGTCCCGCTTTAAAGAAACAGACATATGAGAAAGTGCAACCTATAAAATGTCATAAAACGATAGGTCAAACAATAAATCACTTCGGTAGAATTCAAATTTTTTCAAAATAGCAAGATATCAAGTTTTCAATGCGAAAATCGTATGAAGCACCCAGCATTTAGTCTATGTGCAACGTTTTACTGTCTCAGCGCTTGTGTTATCGATTTTACGAACGTTTAAAGTTTACGATTTTATTAGGGGTTAGATCAAGTGGGCTAAAAAGTTTCACTAAGTTCATTTTTTGCGGTCAGAGCCTTTTTGAAATCGGGAAATTTGAATGCTCAATAAAATTAAGAAAACAAGCGCTACGACAATGAAACTTTGTACCTAGACTAAGTTTTGGATGCTTTATAAGATTTTTGCATCGGGACCTCGATATGTTGTGATTTTGAAAAATGTTGATGCTATTTGCCGTCTACCTATAGTGATCTTAGTTTGTTATTTTGAGCAATAGGCAATATTTGATACCTATGACTGAAGTGCCTACTTTGGCACACAGATCTTCAAACCTTTGCTTTTACTGTAAGATATAGAATAAATGAGGAACGTGTTTCTCTCAGTTTATCTGTTATTTTTACCTTTCAGGGTTACCTTAGGGTTGACGTCACAGTATTTGGAAAAGGGGCACATGTAAAGGTAAGGCTTTTTTGTATAAGGATCTATATCTTTGCTTCTTTATTCAACCTTTAGACACAATCCCCTTTCAGTAATAACCAAATTAATCAAGTAACTAAGACCAAAATACAATGGAACATAAATACATTATAAATTTATCAAGCAGTAGCTAATGCATATGCCTATGTGTTTCAAAGCAAATGATAAGTCTCTTATTTCTAAGCCTCCTAAGCGCTCTGGTAGATAGTTTGCACGCACGTTCCCGAATTTGGGCATTTTCTACTTCTGAGATTAATCTTAGGCTATTCATAATCAGTCGCAGTGGACACGAGTGCTCTTGTGACTGAGATCAACTGTATCATATTAGTACTGGCTAGTTGTTGACATGTCGACATAAGTTTGCAGATACAACTAATTGGCATTAGTTCTGTCGTATCTTAGGTCGACTTAAGGCTGGCTTTACTAATACACCGAAGTGATTGCATTTTCATTAGCTACGAAAAATTTAGGTAGCCCGTAGGCAGAAAGCATTGCTCAGGTGCTTCCATTGCCATTATCAATGATACCTATAGATTTAATTTAGCTTTCAACTCTTTATTTTTCATATATTTTATTTTAGACTCCTGTTCAAAAGCAAGAATGTGATGTTGAAAAGTAAGTGAAGAAACAACTGAATAGACCATTTCGGGGTTCAGGACGCCATATTGTAAGTGGGACAAAAACCGTTCTAAATTCAATGGAGGCCTATATGAGAAAAGTTTTAAAATTAGTATTCTGAGAAAATAAACTCTCAAATTTGTCTCCAATTTATAAGATTTCGATGTAAAATACACTTTTCAAGCATAACAAAGAATTTTTAAGCCTATATTGATTGAAATTTAGCCTGTACTCACTATGAATTCGCGATGCCACATTAAATTCTATGTTGCGCTTCCATGACCGATTGGGCATAACCGGCAAAACTTCATAGTGAGTACAGGCTAAATTTAAATCAATATAGGCTTAAAAACTCTTTGTTATGCTTGAAAAGTGTATTTTACCTAGAAATCTGATAAATTGGAGACAAATTGGGAGTTTATTTTCTCAGAATACGAATTTTAAAACTTTTCTCATATAGGCCGCCAATGAATTTAGAGCGGTTTTTGCCCCACTTAGAATATGGCGTCGTGAACCCCGAAATGGTCTATTAGCACCACCTTTTAATGCTGTAACTAAAAGATATCTATTTTGTAGATTCAAACACACTATGTTGTAAATTGAAGGCTGTGGTATGACCCATAATCATCTTTAGCCTTTTTGCGTATGAATTTCCCCAAACAGTCAATTTTTATAAACGTCTATCAAGAAGCTTTGGGCCGTGGCAAAACCTTCAAACACTGTTTATCAAACATTTGAAATTTACTTTTCAAACCGTTTGGCACATCGTAAAACTTTTCTTGTCAAGAATTTATGTGTGTTGTCAAGCAAGTTTTTTAAAGCAGTTTTAAGCAAATTCAGCTTGTTTTCTGACATGGCCGAACGGTAAACATTGTAAAGCAAGTCTCAAATGTTTGACCAACAATGTTTGATCGTTTGGCCATGACCTTATGTTGTAGTTTTGCAGAACTCTACTTTTAATTGCATGTTTTTAACTAGATGTTATTTTTTTAGATGGCCACTTTCCCTGGATTTTTCTGACCCGAATGTTATCCTTAATTTCCTTAAACTTTTATTTAGATTATATAATAATGGAAACTTGTACATATAATAATGCATAGTATTCTTTGCTTGTAGGAATTTGCTTTTGCCCCCTGGTATACAAGCCCTGCGAACTTCAGCTAAATATTCTGTGAAAGTATACAAAGCCAAAGGAATACCAAGAAGTAAGACTGATTCTGTTTAACCATTCTTTACTACAATTACGTAATAACATAGGGTAAGACTCTGGAGCCATTTTTGAAAGGTCGAATTTTGGATGGGGGCTTATTCGAGTGGAGGTCGCATTCAAGAGAGTTGGCTGTTTCTATTTCATTAAATCTTTTATCAGCGTATTCTATTGTGACGATTTGCCCCAAGATCATTTTCTAAAGGTCATGACTACACTCTATTAGTATAAATAGGGGGCTTTTTCAATTTAAGGTCCTGGCAAATGATCAAACATTATTCAAAAATCTGATATTCGCTTTATTAGCAATTTTTAACCGTTTTGCCACGTCACAAACATTTCTTAATAAGCAAGAATACGCTTAATTTGTTGCACAATGGCTTATAGCATTTCAGGAAAAAAGTTTTGACAAGCGATTTTTTGCTACATGGCCAAACGGTCAAACATTTTGCTTGACAAGCTAATTTCAAATGTTTGATAAACAATGTTTGATCGTTTTGACATGGCCTTTGGCAGTTCGACACAATGGATATCTATAAAAAGGGCAACATATTGCGTTTTCGTTTCGAAGATATAACTACGACATATTTCACTGCAATTGTGTAACAGTTGTTGAAACAAAATGGGTAGGCTTTTGGAAAGTGAGATTGTTTGCTTATCACCTTAAAAAGAAGTAAAAGAAATATGTAGCAGTTAATGTCTAGTTACAGATTAGACAAGAAGATATAATTATCTGCTTTTTTGTCCTGAGCAACATGTTTTTAATTATTTTCTTTGTTCTACCTAGTGATTTCCACGTTGATGGCAAATGTCAAGAAAGCTATAACTGGCAAGGCAAGTCTTAGAGTATTTAACAGAATTCCTTCAAACTGTCAAATCAAGTGTTAGGCCCAGCATACAGACAATTGTATCCTATCAATATTTATGTATGCATGTATGACAATTTTTGCCAAAAGTGAAACTATTAAAAAATAAGCGAAAGATAAATGTAGAAAAAAAGAAAGTCTGATTACATGCGTACAATAAAATTCTTAATAAATGTCAAGGGGTTTAAATCCAAGTCTAATGAAAGGCGCTTTCTATGATATAAAAGTATAGAGGTGGAGTGCGAAAGATAAGCTAAACACTTCCAGTTTGATATGGCAAGGATTGCATTAAAAGGTTAGTGCAACCTTGTTTTCGTAATAAACCATACGGAGAAGTAACGCTAAAATAAAAATTTTACGACATAACAGCAAACTTGAAATTTATTTATAGGGTATTGATAAAAAATTTTCTAGATCAAATTTTAGACTTCAAACTTTGATTTGATTGAAGATATTTTTAAGATAGACTCGTGCTCTGAGCCAACCTATACTAACTTGAGCTGTGGCTAAAACAGGAGACATGTCGCACGCGACATTCTATTCGTTGCGTCTCCCAGGGTGGCTAAACATGCGGGTGACACGCGAGCAGCATGTCCCCCGAGTCGCGGAGATAAAAAATGTTTCTGTTGCCTCCCAGAAACATTTGGGTGTCTCTCGCTACAAATTGTTTCCGTGGTGGCAGGGAGACACCGACGGGACATCAATGTCGCGCGTGACTTGTCTCCTAGTTTAGCCAGACCTTTAAGCTGTGGCTAAACTAGGAGATTTGTCGAGTGCGAGAGATATTTTGTGCGTCTCCCAGGGTGGATAAACATGTGAGTGACACGCGACCAGCATGTCCCCTGAGTCGTGGAAACAAGAAATGTTTCTGTTATTGCCTCCCAGAAACATTTGCGTGCCTCTAGCTACAAATTTTGTCGCGCGCTTTAAAGTTTTCAAGCTGGCTAAAAGTCGCCAGGCCTTTAGAATCCTAAAAAGAGAAAAGTAACGTTTTAAAAGTAGTGTAAATGCCACATGCCAAGGCTTGCATAGCTTAAAAAATACTCTTGTGAAAAGAAATTCTTCGTTGTGATAATCATGACATTCCATTCTGTATACTTTAGGTTAGAGACTTGGCAGATCCTTATGTTGAAGTATCGTTTGCAGGCAGCAAAGTAAGATGTTTAAGTATTATGTGATTTGTGTACAGTATTTTGTGATGGCATTGTTCTGTATATTTTGATTTCTTTAAATTTTGCTTTTAATTTCATTTGATCAATTTCCTTCCAGGGAAAAACAAAAACAGTCAAAAACTCATATGAACCTGAGTTCAACCAGGAAATAATTTTTTGGGAATTTGTAAGTAGATAATAGTAGATTCTACTAAGAAATGGAAACCTTTTTTAATTGCTATACATGCTTTTGGTCACGTTTACACGAGCATATATTGATCGGATCTAGAGTGGATCCGATGTCCTTTAGTTACGGATGTACCAAAACTAGAACTTCTAGAGCCGATCCACTTTAGATCCGATCCGCTTTAGACCCGATCCACGTTTGCTCGTTTAAACGAAGCCTCAATTTTGACGACTTTTGTAGTGGCCTGGCTTAGGTGGGGCACTCTGGGCAGTCGCCCCTCGGATAATGGCCATGATAGATGTGCATATAGGCTAAACCTGAGGTAAAAATGTTGTAGTATACGATTTAGTTATTTTCTTCAAACCACGCCCTGTTTTTCTTTGACCATACCCTTTTTCTCCTTTTTGTTCAATTCAATTCAATTTCAATTCAATTCAACTTGTTGGATGTCTTGCTACATCGCTGGCCTTTAAGGAAAGATATATAATCAATTTGATTTTGCTTTTAGCTGCCGCCAATGTGCAGGAGGATAAAGATACAGTTGAGAGACGGGTTAGTATTTTTTTTAGTTTCAAAATTCAATTAATTTCTTCGAATCCACGCATGATTGATAAACTACCATCGTAGCGCACCCTTTAGACAATCATTCAAAATTTGACATCGTTGATGTTTTTTGGAACAAAGGCAGCATTAACCCATCAAGCGGTTTTTTTTCGTTGCTTGTATCGTATGCTATTGGTACGCAGTTGAATCTCGGTAAGTCAATTCTAGACTGCGAAGTTATCAATGTTTAATAATTGTTGAAGCAAGATCTTTGTTTAATTGCTAGCAACAACGGAAACATTATTGGGCATACTTAAAAAGAACCTTTTTTCGTCTGACACTCCTCAGAGTATACACATTACAAACAGAGCAAAATAATTGACTAAGGCGGAATATTAACTCAGATGCGAGTCAAACGCACCAAACAGAATGTGAAGTCTTATTGGCATTGTGTGTCAAACACCAATTAGATTGGGGAATACATCAGGGAAGACCAATATAATCAATTGAAGAGTCCAAGTCAGAAAACAAACTCTCTGTCTACACAGAACCTGCCTTTTGGTTTCTATATGGACAAATTCTGAAACTCCTAAATTGAGCAGAGATCTGGCTTTGCCAGTGATTTGAGAACCATCCTCGCTGTAATTTTCTGGATTGTCAATCCACATTTCTCCTCGTTGTTCGTGATATTGAGGTTACTGTGTATTCGTTTTGTAACCTCTTCCCAGAATGTTGTTTTCTAATTTTTAGCTTTCACTGTTGAAGAAGACAATGCAATATTTTATTGGAAAAACAAGAAAAGATCACTTTCGTAAATTCTTGAGTCGAAGACCTTAAGTATTTCACGGCGAAGAGTTGAATTGAAAAATAAAAAAAAAAAAACCGTAGTGCAAAGAGGCCTAAAAACGTTGTTGTATGTTTGTTTCACTATTTTGTTGTTCATGGGATATCAGCCAAAAGTCAACCAACTGAGAAGTGTAGCATTCGTTTTTGTCTTGCAGGGATGAAGCTATTGGAACACACTTTCTCGATTTGAATGACATTTCTAATATGCACAACTCAAACCAGAATGACGGTAAAAACAATACTTTACATGAATTTGCAATAACTGGCCTTCTTATATTGAATTGCTTCATTTAACCAACAAGATCCTTAATGGAGTTAGACATTATTAGGAAGGAATGAAGGAATTATGTACAAAGTATTGTTAGTTCGTGCAGTCGGTCATACAGAACAAATACTACCTCCCGTCTGGCTTTTTGGACTGTTCAAAAATATATTGACAGAAGCACCTTAAAACAGCTGAAAAAGGACGTTTTGAGTTTTCTGGCACCAAAAAAATATTTTGAATTTTGAAAAAGGGACCCGATGCTTTAGAGATAGGACAGTTTGGTCCCGAAAAAGGGAAAATTTTCATTGACTTCTGGAAACTGGGGAGGGGGCAACTGGTCCCATTTGCCCTCAGTTCCTATCCCAATGGTTCAGTAGGCTTCCTTTTAATCGAGAAAGGTACGATCGCCTTGAAAATTTGTACGTAAAAAGCCCACCAAACAACTATCATACCAGCATAAAAGCATATTCAAAAGATTTATCTCTGTGGGAAACTGCTTTCATTTTAGCTCAGAAACTGCTCTCTCTTTATTTACTGTAAAAAAGGCATTGCATTTTTTTTGCAATCTGGCTTTTACAATCGTCTTGTTTCTTATTTCGCTTTTTTTGTACAGGTTTTATGCCTTGTTTTGGTCCATCTTGGGTTCATTTATATGGCTCAACTAGAGATTATAGTTTCTTTGGTGAAAATAACGAGTTAAACGAAGGGACGGTAAGTTTTTTTGATTGTGTTTTTCATTAATTAATAGTCTTTCCTTTTTTGTTGTTTGTTTTTTATCTACTTTTAAGGCTGACCTACAGAGTTGCTCTAAGATATGTTTCAGAGGCTCCATTAAGGGTTTGGAATAACTAATATTCCCAAGAATTTTTCCAAACGTATCCTTTATTTACTGCATGTATTCCCCTTAACCAAGGTGTAGAATTTTCCAAGTAATTTGAAAAATTCTCTTAGAGATGATTACAGATATAGTCAATGTTTTCGTACTTAGATTAATATATATATAAATACAAAACAAGAAAACTCCGATATTAAACTCAATTTTTACCTGAAAAGTCTCAATTCAAGATGAAAAATCGATACTCTCCTAAAATGTGCTCAAGCTAATTCTTCAAAGGCACGTTACGTGAAGCGCACCTCATAGCATAAGGTTATAGAATTCAATTCAATATGAAAGAGGTCTCTGTTCTAAATATCTCCTACAGAAGAATTCCAAAAAAATATCCCATTTACCCGTCATTTTTTTTGTAGAATTAGTTCAATTTCTTCTGGAACTGTCCCGTATCAAGTTTTTCATAATCAGCTCTCGTCAGTGTGAATAAGCATGGCTTCGTGATAGCGTAAACTGTGGTTATTGTTCAGTTTCAGAATTATATCGTGCAAGGAGTTTTGGTTTTTCCGAGCAAGCTTCTAGACTGATAGCTTCTTAAAGGAACAAGGAGCTGTGGTCAACGAGTGTGTAAATTTAGTCTGCGGGTTCAAGACTAAAGCTACGGCTAAACTAGGATATTTGACGCGCGCGACATTGTATTCGGCCTGTCTCCCAGGGTGGCTAAACATGCGAGTGGCCAGCTAGCAACATGTCCCCCGAGTCATTTGCATGTCACGGAGACAAGAAATGTTTCTGTTGCCTCCCAGAAACATTGCGTGTCTCTTGCTACAAATTTTGTCACGCGCTACAAAGTTTCCGAGGTGGCTAAACTGGGAAATACCGAGGGGACATCAATGTCGTGCACGACATGTCTCCTAATTTGGCCAGGCCTTAAGGAGTTCGCGATGGGCTTTCCTACTGAGAGAAAGAACCGGTGAAGAACTGCTTATATCATTCGTTATATCTCCGGTGATGTGTTCGTGAAGGTAGCAAGTGAGGTGTATGATGAGTTAAGTTACTTTTATTCAGGTCATTTTTGCTGATTGCTTTTGTTTACAGGGTGAAGGGATGTCATACAGAGGTCGTGTATTGATCGAAATAACTTCATCGGAATATGAAAGATGTGAAAATGGCGTTGTAGAAGTTAAAGATTTGAATAAAGCGGCAGCAGATTCATTACAACTTGTAAGTTCATAGTGCTTATATACAGTCAAGTCGTCCCTTTTAAGAAACCTTATCTTCATTTACACTCCTTTTTATCATAATAATTTTACCAGGACACGAGTTTAGATTTCGACCACAACTAAGGAGCACGATAAGCACGAACTAAGGCTGGTCTCAGCGTAGACCTAGAGACCATTAAAGCCCACCATAAGACCGCCAAACCGAATTTAAAAAAACAAAAAAATAAAGAAGAAAAGACGTTAACAATTGTAACCTTTAATTAAATGCGTTTACCAACCTGCAGAAACAGGTTTTGCATGGTGAAGTGGCGGTTAAAATGCGTGCATGCGTGTACTGTGCAGAGATGATACGTTGTACGAGAATGTCGGTTGGCATTTTGTTTTGAAACAGTCGTTTCACCGCCTTGTCTCATTAAAACTAGGAGCAGGCTGCCAAACAGCTTAGTCAGTACTCCTTGGGCAACTGCGTGTACTTTTCAGAGTTGATACGTTGTACGAGGCAGTCAGTTGGTATTTTGTTTGGAAACAGTTGTTCCACACAATTTCTTCATCGAAACTAGGAGTGAGGGCCGAGCGGGTTAGTCAGTGTCTAGCAGCTAATGTTAAGCTTAGTCATGTGAAATCAGCATCTGGATGGGTGACTTACTAGATCGATGACTATATAACTCACTCCGTCGTCCGTCGGAAGGGACGATAAACGTGATTACCCTCATACCTGCATGCGGCATACAAAATTGGCCTTAAATGAGCTGAAAAGGCTAATAAAACAGCCTACTCAACATGTAGTGTAAGGATCTGTACTTGCATTTGCTGCAGTTTTATACAACAGTCTAATTCAATTATTTACTTTGGCCCTGGCCAAACGTTCAAACATTGTTGGTCCAACCTTTGATGAGACTTGCTTGTCAAGCAAAATGACTTGCTTGTCAAGCAAAATGTTTGTGGCGAAGTCCAAAAACATTGCTCCTCCAACATTTTTGTTTGCGTCAAGCAAAACAGAACACAACAATTTTTTTTTACTTTTTCTTGACAAGCAATGTTTTTCGACGTGACCAAATGGTCAAATATTCGTTGTAAAGCAAATTCAAAATGTTAGACCATCAATGTTTGATCGTTTGGGCATTAAATTCTTGAATTCATGAATATGAGGACACTTAAGCTCTTCTGTTTCATTTCAGGCAAAAGAAAGAAATTTCCAGCTTTTTGCTTGTTTCTTTGAAGCTTCGATGATCGACAGAAAAGTTGGTGAAAGACCCGTGCAGTTTGAAATATCTATAGGTAATTCACTATTGTTATTTAATATAATTGTTTAGTCAGACCAAAATACTTGAAGTCAAACGTGCTGTAATGTTCAAACAACGGACTTAACAGTGGTTCGACAGGAGGTTCCACTGAATTTAGGAGGGTCCACTGGAGGGTCCACACAAATACGGTTATTTTCCAATTCATTTTATTCAAGCGAAAATAACTTAATTTGTTAACTACACAAAATCAGTCTAGCGAGATTTGTGATAGGTGTACAAAATCGAGCTTTAGCTAATCTAACTTGAACTTCAGATGGGACGGGAGGGTACCTAAATGATATGACACCTTGCTATCGACCTGTGAAGCCGTACACGTCTTGATAACCTTATACTGCCAAGCGTGTAACACAAATTCCATTGCTTAACAAATGCAACTATGTTATTCTATTCTGCTGTTAATAAATGCATATATTTTTGAAAACGAAAGTTTATTTTTATGCTTCTGCCTTCCGCCCTCGCGTAGCCTGCGTTTTCGGTAATTGAGAGCGGAACTTTTCGAAGACGCTTTCTAAGGCGGAAATTTTCGAAAACACGGGTTTCATGCTATCGTGTGGAGGGGGAAAATGCAACTTTCAAAAACGATGATGTCACGCGCTTGATTTTACACGCTCAATTTCAACAATGCAAAGAAACAACGACAATTTGCATTCAGAATGGCTTATGAAAATATGATCATGAAAATATGATACTGGGCTTTCTCTGCCCAAATAGTGATTTTTCCGTTTCCGAGTGAGCAGATATGTTTTTAAAAACGCACATCGCGTGGACGCGGATTTTTATGAAAACGGATAAAAAAGTTAGCGTTTTCAAAAATATCCGTTTACGGGTAGACATGGCCATAGTCATGCATACCTTGTTAATAGATCTGTGTTTTTGAATTATCATAGGAGAAAAAGGCTGCCATTCCGATGATTCATCCAAAGATACAAAATCTCACAGAGGAAGCAAGAATGAGGATGAAATAAAGCTTTTAGCCGATCATGAAGACGGTGAAGATGATAATTTCACACTTACTGAACCAGTTAAACCGGTTAGTCAAGAAAAGAGATACAGCCACACGCCATGGGACACCAAAAAACCCTGTTTAAGCCTGAAATTCCGCTTAGAAGACGAAAGAAAAAGACACCACTATCATAATTTTCTTCAAAAGTTGCACTACAGACTAGTAAGTTCATTATGGTATTTTTCAATTGCAGTCTCTTGTTCTTTTTGTTAAGACATATACTCAAAGCGGAAGATTTTGTAGAAACTAAATATAAGTCCGATGCATGTCTGAGCGCCAAGAATGGTAGCTAGAATATAGACAGGTTAGGCAGGTTACTTAGTGGGTATTGACAGATTGGCCGGAAACGATTCATAGGTAGTTTGCAAGGCTTCGGTCAGTCCCTTACCAACTCAGCGGTCCATCCTTTTGTGACCAGTTACTCATTACCCGTGGTATTAATTGAAGATTGTTAGGTCCCAGCTAAACGATCAAACATTGTTTTCAAACATTTGAAAGTCGCTTGTCATAATATTGGCCGTATGGCCACGTCGCAAACAATGGTCGTCAAATATGTTTGCTTGCGTTATACAAATGATATTTTAACTTTTTCAAAAACATCACGCAAAGAATTCTTCTTTTTCTTGCTTGATGAGAAATGTTTTGTGACATGGCCAAACGGTCAAACATTTATTGATGGGCTTATTTCACATGTTTCACAAACATCGTTTCGCCAGGGCCTTAGTCTAGGAAAAAAGACACAAGCTGCAAGCCCACATCAACCTTATAGCTGAAAGAATCCCTTAACCGCGTTGGCAATTAAGGGTTTTTTGCTTCCCAACTTATTTGCTCTGAACGGCTCAAAGGACTTAAAAGCTACAACTCTAACAGGCAGAGGGGTTCGGTAGACTTCGCAGAGATCTTTGTATTTCTACTTTCGCTTTTGAGTTTCGCAGTGGTGAATTCGAAAAGAACTCTTAACAATTTCGAGCCAGCCAGACCTACTGTGTTTAATTGTCTTCACTTTAAAATTATCCCTCGACAAGTCGAACCCCCAAGGGAAAGAATTCGACTTATCGAAATTTCGACTTGTCCAGGTTTGTTATTTAGTGTCCTCGGCCAAGGGATACAGAAAATACTTCGAGATAGCTAGAGTTCGACTTAATCTGTAGTCGGATTGGGGTTCAACTGTATTCAGAATTTAACTTTAAAGATTTCGAATTAATTCGGCATGAGTTTGAAAGATGAAATGATACGGAATTTCTTATTTGTTATTTCAGGAAGACAATCTTGATGAATTGGATGAAAGAATAAGAGCTGGGCTTCCTGGAGCTAAACGTCTTATTCAAAAGGTTCTCCAGGAAATTATTAGTGGTACCAGGTTTGTAGTTGCTATTGACAATCGTTGGTTTTTAGATGCAGCTGGACAGATGTAGCCTAGTCTAAGTATCGCTACAGAGTAAATATATTCGAACTTATCAAGGCTATTTTTGACACCGTATTAGGCATGATAGTCACCACTTATCATGACAAGACTTTGATATTTCATTGGGCAACGTTTCAGGAGAGATCAGTCTCCTATCTCGGGCAATGCGAAATGTGGTTTTTCTTTTATTCATGGGGGCACTAATTGAAGGGATACCCTCTCTGTCGAGGGAGGCGTCCAATTGCCAATCAGAAGATATTCTGAAATGAAACTGGGGTTCTTTTTCACTGTTCCTTATCCTAATTCTGATCTTCTCTTTTTTTAGTGTTTTGCGCCAGACTAGCGCCGGCCATGAAGACGGAAAGGGCAATAACCTTGACCTTGAACTGGCTATTTTGCGACAAGCAGCATTTGTACGTATATATATATGCTGTTGCTCAGTCTTACACGATATATTTATATCGCCAGGTTTATATCGACCTACGATATGATAGAACTAACGCCAACTGGTTGTGACTGCTAACTAATGTCCACATGTCAAAAACTAGTCAGAACTTATAGGATACAGTT
This sequence comes from Chrysaora quinquecirrha, assembly GCA_014526335.1. Classification (NCBI taxonomy): domain Eukaryota; kingdom Metazoa; phylum Cnidaria; class Scyphozoa; order Semaeostomeae; family Pelagiidae; genus Chrysaora; species Chrysaora quinquecirrha. The sequence continues at coordinate 2,294,601 of JACTAT010000029.1, read as the reverse complement.
GATTGCGGTCCAAAGAACGCTGCTGTAGACGTCGATTGACGGGAGTCAGTTGTCAACTAATCGCAGAAGTAGAACATCCCAGTTTTTCTGGAAATGTGCGCAAACCAGTTACCAGAGTGCTTATGTATTGACAGCCTGCAACTAGTTCTGAAAGAATAAACGCACCTCTTAAAGTCAGAAATTTTAATGCATACTCTGCCAGTGTTTTCCTTTATAACTCTGAACTATGGGTCATAACAGATACACTTGAAAAACAGATAGATTCTTTTCACAGAAAGGTGTTAAGGAGAGTAATTAACTTACTTTGACCAAAAGTGATTTCGAGGGAAAGATTATATGAAAAAACAGGAACAATGAAATGGAGTGCCATCATTAGAAAGAGAAGATTAAATTTGCTTGGTCATTTGATGAGACTGGATAAAAAAAAACGCCAGTTAGGCTGGCATTATATGAATCATTACAACCAGTACAAAGAAAGAGAGGCAGACCATGCTCAATGTGGATAAAGTTAATAGAAAAGGACCTCGGTTTGGCAGATATCGAATTAGATTTAAATAAGACACCAGACGAAATAATTGCAACACTTGAAGGCTTTGTTGAGGACAGAAGTGTGTGGAGGAGTTTGGTGAGGGACATAATAACGGTTTACCGTTAAAATATGTATAGATGATGAACTAGTTCTGAGTGTGCGCAATGTCATACATTAGCGAGGCTTAAGATTTCTCTCCTTCATCACAAAAAAAGTCCAATCTGAAAGATGTTACTTGATAAAGCATTAAGTTGACTTCCATCGGCGTCACATTACGAGCATTGAAGTGATTTGCTTTAACGTTGACTATTTTTTTCCTTGTATAGTATATGTATAAAGAAAGTCTTTCAAGTAGTATTTTTTACACAATTAGTGATTTCGTGCTGTTCGTTTGTAGGATCGTGTATTCCGAGAAGCGACTGAAAAGCGAAGACGCATCCAGGATGACAACAAAAATGAAATAGTGACAGAAATGAGGCAAAATTTCTTGAAAACAGCGGAAAAACTAAGTGTCGAGGTAAGAACTCTATTTAGCAGTGGAGGGGGCAGGGGCAGATGGCTGTTATCCTCTTGCATCACAGATTTTACCTGTAGCAGTAGCAAGACCTTTACGGACGCTATTTGGTGTGAAGGTCTGTATCTATTGGAACTGAAGTTGACGTGTGAACTTGGAAAGTTTCAAATTGCTAACTAATCAGTTTCTGCTAGTGGCTTGAGTGTCTTGTTTTCTGCTTGGGCATAATTATCAGGTCTGTAGAAACAACTGTGTCTCTTCATCGCTCCCCGAAAGCCTAGGGCATTTTCAGCTTCAGCTCCTTAGGTTGACACACTGATCGTCCATCTTTAAATTCGAAGTAAAAGAAAGCATTTGATGGACAATTGTTACTGCATAGGCCTTAGGGACTTTGCTTTTTGCCTACCGTTATTGCTTATCTCTTAATGACGCTGGGAATAGGGGATATTTTTGTAAAATAATAGAAAATATCTTAGTAAAGTAATAGAAAACATACAGGGGGTAAGGAATATGTTTGGAACGTTGTCTGGGGGTATGGTATATTCGAACCCTCCCCCTAACGGGGTATCACCTTGAATCATAATTTATGTTTGAAGAATAACTTAATTAAACCGTTGTCAAAGAGAGGAAGTACTTCATAGACTATATCTTAGGTCTTAGTTTTAGTTCTTCTTCTATGCTTAAACTAAGTAAATTAAAAACTTACTTTAAGCCAGGATTTCGTTTGTTAGTTAATACTCGCTTTGTCCTTAGGAATAAACAAAGTCTTTTTCTTTTTATTTCAGCCTCACCATGGTTTTCCTGATATTTTTATATGGATGCTGTGTGGAGGAAAACGAATCGCTTACACGCGTATTCCTGCGGGAGATGTCCTGTGGTCGGAAAATGATCAGGAATGCGGATCACATTGTGGCACTGTGCAGACATTATTTATGAAGGTATGAACGCAATACAAAATATTTTGTTAAGTTGGTACAAAAATAAGTACATACCGTTTTTGATAAGCAATTTGACTAAGGGCCGGCGCTTAAAATTTCTTAGAATATCGGGGATTCAGTCTCTTAGAACTGCGTGCGGGTTTGCTTAACTTTAGCTAGGTCTATAATATAAAAATTCAAATTTTCTTGGTTTTCCTGCTAAAATTTTCATGCAGTGGTGTAGTTATCAACAAAGCTTATTGAACTAAAAAGGTTTGCAAATGTAAGACCTTCCTTAATGTGTAGTTGCTTTATACAGTTTCTTCGCTAAGCCCTCAAATTGCTTAACATATTTTGATACCAGTCCTATTTTGCTTGTCTGGTTGCTTGCAAAAAAGTGTATTGTACCTAATAATTAAGTGAAATTCAATATGAAAATGCCTATATATACAACTACACTAAGAAAGGCGCATTTAGGATCCTATATTATCCCTACTTTCAAGGCTGCCAGGAATCTTCTTGTTTGGCATTCGGTTTATCGTACATTAGCAAAAGGAAAAGCTAAAGAAGCTAGTGACAGAAAGACCTTGTATATTCTTGTGAATTTTTTATTTTCAGCATGCTGGCAAACGAAGT
>JACTAT010000029.1:2265069-2291505 GCA_014526335.1 Chrysaora quinquecirrha | reverse complement strand
AGTTCAAGATAGAATCTTGACAACTCAATAGTGCATATACAAAGAAACTGCGACCAAGAAAATTGTTGTGATAATGGGCAGTTTAGCAGTTGACATATGGCTCCTTGCAAGGCACTTCAAACAGATTTTTGCTTCACCTTCAAAACAGGTGAATGCAAAATTGTGTATTTAGTGCCAGTTACTAGGATCTCAGTAGTAGGTTTACTAATTGAGACCTTGAACCTGGCTATAACCCAGCTGTACTGTTGCTGGGGCTTAATTACTGTCCTTGCTGAGCTTCGAACATCAGGAGCCAGCTGGATTAGACCTCGATGCCACAGCACCTTCAGACCAAGATCCTTCAAGTTCTCCAAAATCAGATTGCCTCAGTTTCAGGAAACTGAAGCCCTTCTCTGAATTAAATAATGTCTAATGGGCCTAGTCTTGCATTGCTGTATTTTGTAAATCAGTCAAAATTACAGTAGCAAGTACAAATTAAAGTGGTGCAAAGAGTTAGGGAACAGAAGATAGGTATAATTGTACTTGCTGAAAACTAGTCCATTGCATAAAATAACAATTACTCTTGTTTAGGGCCTTGTGAAGACTCTGCTGCAAAATTCAGAACGGTTGGAGAGATTGCAAGAAGTGAATGCAGCAAAAAGAGGCGTCATTACTTTCTTGTACTGAGCAGTCTTGCAAGAGTGAATGGATTCTCTTTGCTTTCTTGCATCCTCATGATAGGAGTTGGCGTTCTTCAAGTTTTCATTGTCAAAGGATTATTTGACGAGAACAGAAAACCATTCAAATTTTGGTGACAGTGTAATTTTCATTTTCCTTATTTATTTGTGTTATTTTGAAAAGCATATTTACAAAAGCTCCAGTAAAATTTTGTATGTTTCATCTTAGGAAGGTAACTTTTTTATGTCTCTGTCTCTTTTTTGTTGTTCAAGCTCTTCAGTAGGCAAAGGTGATGGTGGAATGGTGTTTTAGGGCCAGTCGCTAGGATCTTAGTAGTAGGTTAACTAATCGAGACCTCAACTGTGGCTGTGACGTTAACATGGCTGGGCTCAAAATCTGATCACACTGAGCTCCTGACACCACAAGTCAACTTGATTACACCTTGACACCTAAGCACCTTCAGTAGTAAGGTAAACATAAAGTTTAGTTAACCCAATGCCCAATTTTTCAGAGATGCACATAGCTGTGAGCTGATATGGCTGAATGAATTCCCTCTTACTGATTTACAGACTTTCCCAGCGTAGACAGCTGATGCTTGTTATGAGCTTGTGTAATGCAGTACCAACAAGATTTTCATGCAACTGTCACTGTGTGATTTAAGTACCAAACTTGCCGCACATTCGATTCAATGAAATCACCTAGGCTGGATATTTTATGAAATACCAGCATTGATAGATAATGCTACATGGTATTTTATATTGCAATGATAAATCATTTGCTAAATCATCTCTTTTCTTTGCATTGTCAGCAAAAAGAAAAATCGAAGGATACATACAGTATTGTGGTTTGAATATATACTAATTGAGATAATGCAAATGATAGCTCTCAAGGCAAATTACCAGTGTCTAGTATAAGCCTTGATTTCTAATAAAGTTTATGAGTTGTACAAAACTTCAGAATTGTGATAAACAGCGGAAACATTTTCTGGCATATATTCTGCTTCTGTTCTGCCTTTTTCTGACGTTTATACTGCCAAGAGTGTCAGACGAAAAACGCTAAGTATGCCCTAAATTTTTTTCGCTGTTTATCGAAATTCTGATTTCTTAAATCTTCTGATTATTTAAGCTTTCAAAAGCTTGCAGCTACAAAGCTTTTAACCTGCCTATGCTGAGTCTAAGATTTAACGAGTTCCAGCCTCGGTGAAATGATTTTGTAATAGCAACAGCTTATGGAGACTTGAAATTATATAAACATTTTTGGAAGGCATTTTTGTTCATTTGTCACCTGAATTGCAAACATCGTCTTGTCTCTTTTTTGCAACATCCCCAGCTGACTTGGCCCACATGATATTCCAAGGCAAAGCCTCATCTGAAACAAGAACGAAACTGATTTGAATAACAAATACCCCATTTATAACAGCAAATGAATTATACGTGTAATTTGCATGTAACTATCTGATAGCTCAAGGCCTGGGGGGGGGACACTTGATCGAATTTTGTCGGGACGTGCTGCCCAAGCATAAAAAACATACCCGATCTTATACCAATTTTCGAAAATGTACACCCGGCCTTATAGGCATTAGAAATAGATACAAGGCGAAAGTGAAGTGAGTTTAGCGCCAGTTGTTATGATCTCAGATAGTAGATGAACTGACAAGTAGATGAACTGACGAGTATTCAACCCTGACTGGCTATGGCGCTACCGTGGCCAGGGTTCAAGCCCCAACCTCCCTATGCTCTTGACACTACCAGCTAGACAGATTGAGCAACGACGCCAAAGCATCCCTTTATGCACCATACGTACATGTAGCGCAAATGCCTACACTTGCTGAGTAAGGGTTTAGTCTGTGTCAACGCTGCAGAAGCACGCTAGCGCATCTGTGATGGCATAATTTTTACGTACTGTGGTGAATACGCACTACTGTGGTGGGCTATTATGCTTGATGTAGTGGGCCATTATGCCAGATTTGGTGGTAATTTTAGCGTGCTGTGGTGGATACGCTCTGCTGTGCTGGGATTTTTTTTCATACGGTGATGGTATTTTTGCATACTTTGGTCGATAAACACTACTGTTGCGGGCTGTTATGCTTGATATGTTAGTAGATCAAGAAATGCGGTCACTCGAAGTAGTAAGTTGTTCAAGATAGTGTCAATTTATTTGAGCTCATCTACATCCCGAAACATACCTATTTTCTTTGGCCTTGCCAATCCCAGATTTTCCATTATGGCAACAAACTCTTCCTTCGATTTTGTAAGACGAGGATTGTACGTCTTCTCTTCCTCTACACTTGTGACTGTGCGGCCTAAATAAACAAGGTATTTCAAACTTATGAATAAGAATAACATATTACAAACAAGGCACCTCTGTACAACGGAGACCTCATATCAACTGGCAAATATTTTTGTTACAAAGATTTTGAAATAAATCTGAATTTAGGAACACCTATCAACAACGGACTACAATACTTTGTCCCATGGTTGTCAATGACATTGAGTTTCCACTGTAATACCGTCGTACTTTGGCTCCGTTTGAATACTGCTGGGGCACTGTATATCACTATAATAGTTCCATTACGTGAATAGCGTAATGTGCAAACCCACCGGTCTTCAATTCTTAGGGGATCCACTGTGGAAATAAGGAAGAATATGCTGGAAATTTCGGTCTGAAAACCGAGCTGGGTAGCCTGTCAGTATTTAGAACAGACAGGTATCCCAACAGATATAATGAAATTACGAGAAACAGCGGAAAAAATTTTGGACCTACTTAAAAGCTTTTTTAATCTGACACTCCTAAGAGTATGAACGTCAGAAACAGAGCAAGACAATTGAATAGGGCTGAATTTATACCCAGATGCGGATCAAAATGCACCGATCAGAAAGTGAAGCCGAGTTGGTACTGTGCTTAAAACACAAATCAGCTTGCGGAATATAGCTGGAAGACCAATGGAATTAAATGAAGGATTCTTTGAGAAAACAAACTCTCTCTGTCAACCCAAACCCAGAAAGGTTCTGAAGTGGACAGTTTCACAAACTCCTAAATTATATAAAAATCTTGCTTGCCAATGATTTTAAAACAATCATAGCTGTAATTTTCTGCTTAATTTGGGCTGTAGAGTAAAGCGTTAACTAACCTATGGAACAATCATCCTTTAGGCTAGATTGTTGTTTAGACCATAGTCGATAGAATTCAGAATTCAGAATTCTGAATTCTATTGACTATGTTTAGACCAGCGGGGTGGTAGCTCTCCAGATAGGAAGGGAGAAATGTGACAATTAGCTTGCAAAGTTTGTGCCAAAAACTAAGTGACAAACCTTTATAATCATGAGCTGGGTACAACAGGTAATCGGGCTGAAGAGAAAATATTCTTTGATGAACAGAATCATAAAGCAACCTTGGATCACCTAAAGAAATAAATTTTCACAATAATGCATAAACGACAAATTGATAGATTGAATCAATTTTAATGTTGAATTAACAACGAATCAAAAGTGGGAAATTTGACAAAACTCCTTTCCTACCACTGATACTAAAATAAGGAAAGAGAATTCCGAGAGGGTGGGGAAAAGATTGTGCAGAATTGCGAGGGTTGATCGTGAAAGACAAGGGTTTAAAAGAAGAAATAACAAGAACAAAAGTAGAACAGCGGAAAACGACAGTAAGAACAAGATGTGGGGAACAATAGCAAGGGTAAAAGGGGGGGTGGCGAGCAGCCAGCAATTGTGTTCAGTTATGAGAACTGAGGAAAATTGCGGGATTTCTGTTTCTGACCAACAAATAGAAAAATGGCAGAGGTGAGCTATGCTACCAAACATACCTTGTTGAAAATCTGTTCGACCACATGCTCTGATTAGCAATGCATCTCCAGTAAAGGCGCGTCTTCCAATATGATCAACAAAAGTCATGCAACCTTTGTGAGAGAAAACAATATAAACTGAGTTTTTTCAATGATCAGAATTTCAAACTTAGCAAATATTCACTTCTGCTATTTTCTTAACCTGTTGTATTACTGTGAAGTATAAGAGTATGGCTGAAACTAGGCTTATGTCGACATTGCGCACAGTCGGAACTACAGTTGACATCCGCTATCTCGACTGCCTGCTATCTCGAACATTCGCTATCTCGAACGATTTTCCATTTCCCCTCGTTTTGGTATAAGGGTTTGTATAGAAAAATCATCCGCTATCTCGGACCCCGTTATCTCGAATATTCGCTGTCTCGAACCATTTTCGATTTCCCATGGAGAAAATCTGCTCTTTATCTCGAACTTTGCCAAATTTTCTGCTGAACTGGATAAAGAGACAGGCTGAAAATATGTATAAGTTCGCCTAGCGGAGTGGGAATGGCAGCAGCTAAGTGATATGCTGCCAATGTATACAATAGATGAAGCTGTTCTCTTTCGAGATGTGCTGCATCGCCATTATCTCAATTTCTTTTCTTTCTCAACTTATTTTATATCGATTCTCTAATTTCTAGCTTTCTACATACAAAATATACATAGGAAACTAATCTAAATCGATAATTAATAAATAAAATATATGTAATTATGTTAATTCATACTGACAAGCTGATAATTATGTTAATTCATACAAAATTTCATACAAAATTTCACCAATAGTAGGGATGAAAGCAGATGAGCTTTGAAACCTATGTAAAAAATACCAGACTTGTTTGATGAATTTTGGATCAGTAACCCTGCATGTTAATAGGGGTTCCTTTTCGGACTTAAAAACTATAATTTTTTATATTTATATGTGTCTTCCGTTATTTCGAACATTCGCTCTCTCGAACAAATTCCAGTTTCCCTTGAGAGTTCGAGATAGTGGATGTCAACTGTAGTTACTGTCTTCTAATCGGCTATTTTTGAAACTAATTCATCGCAACTGACTCTGGCAGCTAGTTGGCAACTAGTTCCTTTTTAATAAGAAGAAAAAGACCATGCAACTTACTGCTTGCTTTGAAGAAATATTTATCTTCTTGCGGCGAAGACGTAAATATAAAATAGAAGCAGGGACACCGCGTCGCAAGAGAGACGACAGAAAACTATGTTTTTTGAAATACTCATATTTCGTCTTGTCAGGCAAGGCTTCTACAGAGTTTGACTGAAGAAGCCTTGCTTGTTTGGTGCAGCAGTTTAGAATTCACCCGACTTTTAAAAATAAATATAATGTTTATAAGCACGCTTACCATCTGTATGTCCTGGTGTTGACATTGCTTCTAATTCCTAAAATTCAGAAAAGGTAAGCGAGCATTAAAATTTATTAGGCGAGTTAGTGAGCTGTTTAGTTAGATAGTTAGGTAGACAGTCACTTGGTAAGGAAATTATTTAGAAAACTAGTTTGTCAGTTTGTTAATTAATTTTAATTCATTAATCTAGTTAGCTAGTCATTTAGTTATTTAGTTTGTTAGATAGTAACTAAGTTAAAGTATTAGTTAGTTAGTTAGTAAATTTATAAGTTAGTTAGTCGGTTAATTAGTTGTTAAGTTAGTTAACTAGTTAGTTAGTTAGTTAGCTAGTAAGTTAGTCAATTAGTTTGTTAGTTATTTAGTTAGGTTAGTTCGTTAGTTAGTTGGTTAGTTATTTAAATAGTTAGTTCGTAAGGCAATTAATTAGTTAGTTAGTTGGTTATTTGCTTAGTTAGTCACTTAATTAGTTAGTTAGCTAGTAAGTTAGTCAGTTGGTTCGTTTGTTATTTAGTTAGGTGAGTTCGTTAGTTAGTTAGTTAGTTAGTTAATTAGTTAGTTAGTAAGGGAATAATCGGTTAGTTAGTTAGTTAGTTAATTAGTTAGTTAGTAAGGCAATTAATTGGTTAGTTAGTTGGTTACTTGGTTAGCTAGTTAGTCAGTCAGTTAGTTAGTTAGTTAATTACTAACTTGCTTAATAACTGATTTAGTTAGTTTAATCAAATTTAGATTGATTTAGTTAGTTCAAAACGTTTGTTAAGAATGTGCCTCTATATTATTGAATCTCCTGTTTAATCATTCAATATCTTGATTAACTCTTAAAGGCATAGCTTGACAAGGCAAAATATAAGTTGATATTTATCTATTCCGCCTGACTCTTCGTGACAAAAAGCTAACACAAGCAAAGCAGTTATGTGAAGTTTGCTTTGTTTTTGCAATAAGATTCTTACCTGTTCTCCGAATTTTACAATGTCTCCATCCTGCAGCAGAATATCTGCTTTTGCTCCAGCTGCTTTGGAAATCATACTTTGACAAGAAGTAAGAGTCTTCAGTATGCCAGTGCCTGTTATGTGATCTGCATGGCAATGCGTATTCACTAAAAGAAGGACAATTATAAAATGCAGTTGGCCAGTTGCAATACATGAAATGCCATCAATATGAAATACAAGATCAAACCTTAATTCATAGGGGATGCTTTATTATTAAATGGCATTATCTGTGGCTTTTTGGAAATAGCAAAAGCAGTTGGGAGGTATTGGGGCATAATGGTCAAATCTGTTTCTAGTCAACTTGCCCCTAACCACACCTCAAATCAGCCCAACTTTTAACGTCAACTAACATCAACATTGAAGTCAACTTGCACCACCTTCAAAGTCAACTTGAAAACTGAGGCATGCAACTTGACAGATGGGGAAAGTTGGACAAACACATGGGTGACATAGCTTGAAATAGTTCTGACTTGACCATGTTAAGGTGGGGTAAGTTACAAGCTGGGCAAGCTGACCTGTTACCATCAAATCCTGCTTTCTTGTGCTGTCAGGAACCCATTGAGGAACTTACTTAAAACACAATTTTTGATATTACTAAGCCAAATTTAAGGTCTTATTTAGTCTGAAACATAGAGATTGCATGCCCCAAAGACATATCTGCTTGGTATTATCTTACAAGCGACCCCTATTTGTTACTGAATATTGTGTTTATTTAACAAAGAACACTATGATACATACATGCATATTTAAGATTCAAACCAAGTTCTTTCATAAATTGCATGTCCCTCTCAACCTGGAAAAGGTAGATAATAAACTTAAATTGTATAAACTATACATTTTCTAAGCTTGGTTTACTTTTTCAAAGCAAAATGCAAATTCTTTGTATGCTTTCTGATAAAACCACAGCAACAAGGATTGTTTGCTGAGAGACAGAAAAGAAACAGGTTTACTGACAATTAAGTTTCCAGACATGGCAGCATAAGAGCAATTAGCAGATAATGTGTTCACATGCAGACACATCTTGTTTCTCTTGTTCTCTTTTCTCTTTGTTCTCTTAACTATTGAGTCTTTGAAAAAGGCCTTACACACCCCCACTGCTCCCATTTTAGTAGTATCCCTGATGAATAACAGGCCTCTCCATGGGTATTTTAGAGGGTCCATCAAAGATCCTGGACCTTGATATATTTAGGCCTGCATTTTTTAGGGTTCGCAATTTTGACATTATCTCACATTATTTGCATTTTTTATAAGATGTTTTTAACAAATTACTTAATTCATTTAAACAGTTCACATTTAATCAGTTTCAGCATTACAAAGAGATCCAGATGAAAAATTGATGAAAATTAATCCTTCGAGTAGTTTTTTCTTGCCGCTTCTCCATGCTTGATATTCAATGTCAGCAGCATGAAGACACGGAATAAGACCAAATTTTCTTTCTTTGCAAATAACGCTTAACTGCATGAGTTATTATACAAAGAGCTTGGATATCACCACACAAACCACATGAAAATGCAACACAGATCATTAATATCATAAATGGATCAGTGGTTGGGTAGTTTATTATCCAATGACAGTCACTAGGTATCAAATATGTGATTAGCAGATTCAAGTTTTTTTTTATTTAAAGATCGCTTTTGAGAGGCATTTTTCAAGGAATCACAAGAAACTAGATGTGTGAAATTATGCGCATCTTGGCGAGACGAGGGGTGTGTGGAGGTGTGCTCATGATTGCGTATCTTAAATGGAGAGGCCTGGAATAACATCAATACCTGTTCATCTACTGGATCAATCAACACAGCTTCTTTCGTTTTTGCACAGCCAAGCAAGTATGTATATGTCCATGATTCAGCATCAAACAGCTGCGGGCAAGAAAAAATATCTTAATTACAGACCATACAATAAGAATAAGGGTAATTTTTCGATTTTAAGAAACTTTCAGTACTGGATCAATTTTTTAGTTTCTTATAAATAAATACATGTATCTTTTGTGTGTGTGCGGAGCAAACTCTCCAGTTTTGTATAAGGAGTACCGTATAAGCCTAGTCTCAATATACAGTATACTGTAATGAATCATAAAATTTGGCGATCGGTCAATAATGTTGAGTGTGAGTTGGAATATCTTGTGACCTCGAAGGTCACGAATCAATTTTTCATTAGGGGAAACACGTTTTTAACTTCCCAAGCCATCCCAAATAAGCCACCAACAAGTTTCCAACTGCAGCGATAAACTTATTAATTGGAAATAGAGTGATTTCACGGACCAAGTCCAAGCAAGGCGTGCTTGTCGAATTCTGGTGTCTGCTTGGAGGGTTGTGAGTCTACTGGAGAGTGCAGCGTGCATATCGCCGGGGTAAATAAAGCTTTCAAAACCCAGAAATGATCTCTGTTGAATGAACAACGCACTAACCTGTCGAAATATTGCTTTTCTTAAGTTATTCGTCATCTCAATAGCTTTTTATGTCATCCCAAAACAAGGTGCAGAGAAAACTTCGACTTCCTAAACGACAGCCAGAAATAGTATTCGCTTGTGCGTTGAACGGAATTGAATCAGCAAACCTGTCAGCAAAAACAGTTGCCCTGGAAACTGTTGATATCATTATTTACTTCCATGTTCTTCAGCCTGGCCTGAGCAAACAGCGAGAAACGGCATTAATCTACTAAATAATGGCACATACGGTGATATCTGCAAACCTACCACCTAATATTGATATTACAAAGGCTCCACTTGCATATGGCGACAGAGCGCTTCCAAAGTTGGTAAGTGATGAAGCTGCATGAGTGTAATGCAAGAGAGGCCCTAAGCAGTAAGCTTCATAGGGTACCCAGCCTTTAGGGCTGCCTGCCTCTTCTGCTCTGCTCTATCTAGTCTATTATTCTGTTCTGTTATCATATCTACATATCAGTCATTCTACTCACCATAGTTTCATCGAATCTACTCCATCCATAGGCCATAATACATTGCTTTTAATATTTTCATATCAATAGGCTTAGCTACAACAAGAAGTGTAGCTATCTACGTACCACCGTACGGTGAGGGTAGGTAGGCACCTAGTGTTTCAGAAGATCGTCATATGATATTTGACTAGGTTAGGTTGCCATCCCCATCAGCCATAATGCAGATCGCATTTGCACACCTGAGTTCTCAATAGAACGATACGCTAACAGCAGGATGGAACAATAGTGGCTCTTCATATTGTGCCATGTCCATATCTAAAAAACTGCCATGCATATTGTATGTCTATCACCTACATATGTGTAGGGTACCTACCGAATTTCACGAAAAATCAAAATCAACACTGAGACAGTATTCATTTGTTATCAAGTTTGACTGGATTTGTACCAAAAAGTGGCCAAACTGTTATCATGGAAGCCAATGTGTCGAAGTCACTTTTGCTGTCACTTCTGCTTGGCTCGACAAAAATATAGAATGTGGAAAATAGTTATGGTCCACGTATATAAGGTCCTTATTTGTCATGACGTCTGTACAAAGTAAGTCAAAAACAGGAAATTTTTTGATTCCTAGGAATATAGAGAAAGCCATAGAGGTAAGTACTTAACTTAATTCAAGGTTCCTTAACGTAAAACAACTATGGTATTATGTAATATTATTCATTACATTGAATTATATATCTCTCGACAGAACAGAGAATTAAAAAAAGATGAGCCACTGATTGTTAGACAAAGAGCACTCGTTGCTCTATGTGAAGTTCTGCATGATCCTGAAAAAATCAGCGAGTCAATCAGAGTTGGTAAGAGTCAACAAGGGTTGAGCATATATGTTGAACTGTCTTCAGATAATTCCGTAATGAATTATTGTATTACGATAACTTGAGTCCCCCAGGGTCCAACGAAAATGGTTCAAGTTAACGAATTTTCGAGTTTATTGTTATTAGGGACACTGGACAACTTGAGGGAAAAGTAAATAAAATTTCAAGTTACAGTGAGTGTATCCCTGATCAAACGATCAGGCATTGTTGGCCAGACTCTTGGGAATTGTTTCCAGCGATTTTTGACTGTTTGATTATACCGCAAACATTTCCTAACAATTTGTTAATCAATGTTTGTGAGAACTACAAAAATATTCTTTGCTTTTTGTAAGCAAAATGTTTTGCGACGTCATCAAATGTTCGAATATATTATTTGACAAGCGAATTTCAGATGTTTGACGAATAATATTTGATCGTTTAGGCCTTATAGTCCTTTCTCTTTGCAAGAATATGACAAAGCTTGTCGATTCCTAAGCTTCAAACTTATATAACACTGGCAACTCTCGTCGTTATTTCTAGAAAGTCTGATAAGACATGGTCTTGTCTCCATGACTTAATTATCAAGGTATATTCATAACTTCTTCACAGGTATAGTTGAAAGCTTGAAGTTACTATTGCAAGACAAAGACCCAACTGTGAGAATCAAAACAACAGAGGCTCTTTGTATAATAGCTGGTAGGCATCATTTTCAGATACATACTATATATAGCATGACTTTTATACATCAACGCAAATGAAAAGAACGTTTACCACAGTTTATCTGGAAAAGTTCGACAAATCGAAGTCAAACAAGGACTTTGGAACAAAGAAGTGTTGTCTTTTACAGCTTTGGTTTGGAAGATCTGGAAGGCCGTTAGAAAGAAAATTTGCAGGCATAAGATTTAGATGTCTTCACAATGATTCTGATGTGTTTCGCAATTATTTGTCTGTAACCTTCTAGAAAAGAATTCGAATATACCAAACTCAACCTTTTTCGTTATTTTGGAAGTATATTTTATCCCTCCGAAGTCTATCGTTTCAGAAAAAAGAAGGTTTAGCCACCCAATCACAGAATCTCAATCAAATTCCCGAATTTCCTGCTAACTTGGGGTCAGGATCAAACAAGGCTTCTAATACAATGTTTCTTTTCTTCAAAGGTCATGCGATAGGCAGGGACGCAATCATTAATCACAAAGTGATCATTCCACTTTCAAAGTTGGTAAGTAAAATCATAAGAGATCTTAACTTGCAAACAATCAGCCTTTAGCACGCCAATCTCGTTTGAGAGCTGATATTTATGTCATTTGTTTGAAAACGAGATGTTTCTATCAAAACAATTTCAGTAGAAATAAAGAGATTGCATTAAGCCTAAAAAGGCCATGATTTTCTCTCATACACAATGTCCTTTCACTTAAAGACGTTAGTCAAAAGACGATCTTGGTGTAAAATTAGAAGTCAATGCAAAATTATATTGTGTTGGATTCATTTGAAAATCATATCACAAGGCTTGCATATCAACTCAGAATTTTTTCTCTTGTAGTTTAATGATGAAGTTTATAAAGCGAGGATTCAATCACACAAAGCTATTCTTATGGCTTCACAATCTCCACCAGGTAAGGAACACTAGCACAGTCGATAATCTGCTTATGAACAAGGATCCGCTAAGCTGCGAAAGCTTATCATACAAAAACAATCCTTTAAGCTAGACTTAACGACCAAAAATTGTCAATAAGACATTTGAGATTTGTTCGACCGTTTCGCAAAATCGGAAAACATTGCTCGCAAAACAGCTTCTCTTGTGAAAAGCAGAAAATATCTTCCCAAAAAGATTATCCAATTCTGCTTATCAAGCAATGTTTTGTCACCTGGCGAAACGGACAAACATTGTCAAAATAATCTCAAATGTTTGAAAAATAATGTTTGATTATTTCGCCAGGGGCAAACTAACAACAACTTCTAAGGCTGAAATTAGTTCTAAATAGGAACTGCCAAAATCAATTTCAAGCTGAGACTACGATAATGACACACAAGTGCAAAAAATGGAGATTCAGGCTAGGGTCCCAGGGTTGTAAACTGCCAACCTTTTCAAGAAAAAATGAATTAATAGATGGCAGGGTGCTCCGATCTCTGTTCCTCTGCAGAAGCCTATTTTTGCCCTACTGGACGTTCTAAGTGAAACATTTATACATGAAATCTATTTCAGGACCTGATGGAATCGTTGAGGCTAAATTGGTTCCTACTCTGGTGGAAAAACTTCCTAACGAAGAAGACGAAATCAAGGTACCATATATCACGCTGCTTGCTTAAGCCAATTGCAACTGATTTATCATTTATCTCTGTTTATTAGAATTGAGATCCGTAATGTATATGCCTCCTAGCCCATCAAGCTATAAGAATATGTAGTTAGTTATTTAGTGAGTTAGTTAGTAAGTTAGTCAATACGATATTTGGTTAGTTAGTTAGTTAAGTTAGTTAGTTAAATTGTTAGTTAGTTAGTTAGTTAGTTAGTTAGTTAGTTAGTGAGATAGAGAGTTAGCGAGTCAGTCAGTCAGTCAGTCAGTCAGTCAGTCAGTCAGTCAGTCAGTCAGTCAGTCAGTCAGTCAGTCAGTCAGTCAGTCAGTCAGTCAGTCAGTCAGTCAGTCAGCCGAGTATGCAGATTATAATCTACCCTACGCACTACAAGCATTGTTGGAAGTTTTCACTAACTTAAATCACTTTTTTGTTTTCAGGAAATTATACTAGATTCGTTACATTACTGCATGAAAATTGACACAGCACAAGCTCTACAGAACAATGCAATGAAAACCTTCACCAATTTATTAAATCACACAAATGTTGTTATAAGAGCCAAGGCAGCCAGGGATATAATGGATTTGAGGTAAATAATATCAATGTGTCAATTTTGTCACGATAACTTATCACTGATAGGAGCTTCACTTGATTTTTTCACATCGAATGGAAGAGCTAGGATCGGACTACTTAGATGACAAAATAACTATCTAACTTGCTAACTAACGACCTAACTAACCAATCAATCAACTAACTAGCCAACTATCTAACCAACCAACTATTTAACTAACTAACTAACTAACTAACTAACTAACTAACTAATTAACTAACTAACTAACTAAATAACTGACTAACTAACTAAAGAACTGACTAACTAAATAACTAACTAACTAACTAACTAGCTAACTAACTAACAAATTAATTGGTTAGCTAACTAACTAACGAACTAACTCACTAACTTAACTAGCAAGGTAACTGATCATATATTGTAACATTTTCCCATCCAACGCAAACTAAAATATTCTCTTGGCTATTATTACTAAAATATTGGTTTCAATAGTTGAATACGGCAACTGGCAGTAAACAGCATCTGGTACATTAAAGACGTTCCTAACGTTAGTTCAGTACTGATGTTCTCATTGTAGCTTTCCATTGGATGGCAAAGATGCTGCATGCGAAGTTGGAGCTGTTCCCATCTTATGTTTGCTTCTTGAAGACAAATCAACTGAAGTTAAAGCAAGCGCTGCTGGAGCACTAATGGCGTAAGTAGTTAACTGAAAACTTACTTTAATGCATTTAAATGCAATTTTTGATTTTAACAAGAGAGCGCCCCCGGAGCCCCAAGCACAACATCAAGAAAGTGAAAACAATCAGAATTATCCAGGGGGTTCATAACAGTAAAAAGGAAACTTTGGACCACTGTCTACATAGCATTGGGCTTTCAGTTTAAATGCAAACAGTATGAAACCATATATGCAATGCTGGGACTGTTAGATGAAATAACAAAGTTTTAAGTACAGTCTTAAATGTTGAGTTGAGCAGATAGCTTCATTTGCTGCAAAACGCATAGAGACCTTTGCTACGGTATGTCTCTCAAGTAACTGCAAAATGGTTCCCTCTCAAAGCCATAAATACAATGATTTCTTTTTCTAGAATAAGCATAACAACCAAAGGTAAGTACGCTGCCATCGAGGCAGGTGCAATTCCTCGCCTTGTTGCAATCCTGCAAGATCCATCAAGTGAAGTCAGACTGAATTCTTTGAAGGTTAGCATCGCTAATGTTGTTCTATTTACACTTTTTTTTATAAGAGTATAATCTATAAATAACCAATTCTTTACCACCAAACTCTAATTTTAATGTTCTTCTTATCAAACATGCAGACTATTACAGAGCTATCAGAAGCTCCTGCAGGCAGAGCACAGCTACTGAAATCACTCAAAGATGTAAGCTTTACTTGATGTGTGATTAACTTCCGTTTTTATAACTTTACCACTGAACTAAATTTTCTTTTGTCAGCTTTCAACTACCAAAGATTTCTCAAAATTTGTTATTTTGAATAACCTTTCTAACTTGACTACATTATTGGCGAGCTCTGACATCTTGCTGCAAACTCCCCGTTCTCGACTTCTATTAAGTCCCTAGAAAGGCTAAGGAATTTTCAGTAACAATGTCAATAGCTACTTGCTGCTTGTTAATAAAGAAGAATAACTGCATGGAAATTTTACGTTACGGAATAAAATATCATGTTTTAATATCATTAAAGCGGTTTAATATCTATAATCGAATATGATCTAATCTACCCTGATATAACATGTAAGCGGTAGCTCCTTATATATAAGCGGAATGGGGTTGTTGGGAAATTTTCAGAAATCAATTAACGGGAGGACGGCAATAAGGCACCTAAGGGTTTTTTTATTCACTGGAGCTTCAAATGTGTTAAAGTCGAGTAGAGTATTTGGAGATAAAAGATTACGTTTCAAAACTCCTTTTCCTTGCAGGTTGAACAGTTGGTAAATGATCACGAAAGTGCTGCAGTTAGAAAAGCTGCGAAGATTGCCGTCAAAACAATCACTTGGAAACCTTGAACAAGATCTTTTATTAGAGCGTAATTTGTAAATATATGTAGCATTGCAACATTGAATTACTGTACTCGTAGTGTTTATATGTTGCTTCATTCTAATTTTGCGCATTTACCGTCGGTTCGCTACAATGATGGTTTACAAACAAGTCCGAATAAAAATTCAAATTGTCGCGCGAAAGGGTGGAACATTAGCATGAACTCTGAAAAAAACAACCTTTTGCCACTAACAAAATCATAAAATTCGGTGCTTTTGAGGTTGGTTGGAAGCTTTATGAACACTTCCGAATATATTTGTTAAAATTTTAAATTTAAACATCACCGGTACAAACATACTACAACTCAGTACAACTCAAAAAATAGATGTCAATAAAAAACAAATTATGACAATTCTACTTCTCGAAGTCATGTTTCACTCCTAAAAAGCCAAATGATGTTGGAACATAGTAGACTTTTCCTTGTCCAGGTGAATGCACTGTATATGTCGTAATGTATGAAGGACGCGCTGCATGGTGAATAGCCTATATGTTGCATCACCTCTAGGATTGCCAGTAGTCGAACAGAGTTCATGAAAGCAAAATATGTAATAGAAATGCTAAAAGGTAATGTAAGAGATTAGCCAGACCAGGGACGAATTTGAACTTGAGGATCTTAGTGCGCCAATGATCTACAAGGCCAGAAGTCATAGGTTCGAGACCTGTTCTGGTCTTGCCAAGCTGTCAATCTCTCGCATTATCTCCATTCATTTCTACTATTCGCCACCCTTTAATTTCAAAATATGTACTCAACAATAATATGTGGAATAAATGGAGGAACACGTGGAATGTTGGTGAGGTTTTACCGTGGTATAATGATAAGGAGAATAAATATTCCATTAGGTTTTAACTCATAGTGTAGAAGAGAACAATAGTCAAACATATAGTACTAGCTATGAATGATAATACTGAGATAGTGCAACTCGGATAATAATACAGCAACGGTTGAATTACAAGAATAAGTGCATGTATATTATGCAAATTAGTGAAAATAAACTGATTATAAAAATCGCGCAATCAAGCAATTTACTACGACACTACGCGGTGCTGAAACAAAGCTCTGGTCAAACCATGCCCAACTGTATAAAAAATATAATGAGTATTAATCTGTGCAGAGTATGACAAATGATAATGCTCCTCAGGCGAAAATCTGAGCGCATTTTAAGACAAGTCTAAAAAGCGGGTGTAAACCGTGCCAACATTTTTGGCCAACATGGCTGAAAATAAGCTAACATGTTGGTACCGTTTGCCATACCATCACAACAACTGAGATGTTGTGGGTTACTGACGTCATCTACAACGATCTTTTGCAAACATGGCCGAAAAGGAAGCAGCGTTTGCTTATTGCTCGCTCTTTTGGTTGACGACGAAGAAGAAAAAACTCATGGTCCAACTGAAACCGCGAGCTTTTTCTCATTTCAAGGTCTCCGAAATAACGACCGGAATTGAAAATGCGGTGCGAACATGTTGGCGAGATATAGCAGAACGAAACACAGGGACGCCGGAGCGATGGTAGGGCAAGGGGGGCGGCCAGGAACGTAAGGGCAATTGAGATAAAAAATTAGCTGGGTTAGGTGGTACTCCCCTAGGAAATTTTTTGTGTCCGCGCAGTTTAGATTGGCTTAAAATGCAATACAAGTTTTTCAACGAGTGTAAGTAATGTTTTTATACAACAATTTTTTGCTATGTCTCCACATGTACGCATTTCGAATGGCACAATAACGGCGAAACATCGTATTTAACGTTGTCAAAGTCAATTATCGTTTTACATTCAAAAGGCACTTTTGCGCCCCCCCTCTCCGGCGTCCCTGACGAAACATCACATCAATCTTGCTCAAATCGATAGAATGGCCAACTCTCTTCCGTTAACATGTTGTTTGTTTGGACAACATCTGTAGCAAATGTGCAAACACGTTGGCCAACAATTGTTGGTGGCGATGTTGGCCAACACGTTGGCACGGTTCGCGTCTTGCTTAAAGGAAAGAGTTTTATGAATAGAACAGCAATCGGTCTTTGACTATTGATCCGTTGAGATTTTACGTATTGGTTGAATGCTACAATACGAATGCGGGTTCGACTTCAACATTGCTAAAAATTCTTGCAAAACGATGAAAACATTTGTGAAAATATCTAAGAAGAAAAGACTGACATCCGCTACCATTCATTATTTCTTACAATTTCAAAACATTTGACTCTTTATTGAATCAGCATTGCATGAAGTGTTGTTCAACATCGAGGTGAAACGACAATACAGCATATACTGTACAACCATACCATACCATTCAACAGATAATGCACCAAATTTTGCGTGGTTTGACTGAAGCTTCACACCAAAAATTAACATCCACCTAAGTTTCATTCTTACAAAAGTCCATCATTCCATGATTTATACGTTTAGTTGGTAATAATCTATTATTGGTTGGTAATAATCTACTGGATAAGAAAGAGACAATGTGGACACTTAGATCTATCACTGATACAAAATGCGAACACTGTCAACTACCTAAGTCACGGTTTCGTCTTCAACGAAATTTTAAGTCGTCTTTATGTCTTTGTTTTTCTTTGACTGCAATAATACTTGATGCAGATAATTTTGAGGACAAGATACCTTGTACCATTGTTTCAACAAATATAACAAGTAGTATCATAGCTTTTATTACTTTTTCCTTCCAGAAAAATTCCATTCCATTCTTTGTATCCCACATGTGGCTTTTGTCAGACCAATGCTTTTCATAGGAGATGACGAAGACAGCGCGGTAGACAGTGGTCAATTGTTTTTACGATCAAAACAGTTGGTATAAGTTCTTTATAGTTGTTTCGAGTAAAAAACTCCAACATCTTGTTCCAATAACATTCCCACTGACATGCTGCAGATAATGATAGAATACGGTGAAAAGAAGTAAGAAAAGAAAACATCGACAGGTTCTGAGCCAGGTTAACTATATGCTTTCATCATAATTCCCAGTCAAATAAGATATCAAGTGATTCGTACTGTCCAGATTCGACTTTCATTGACATGCTGTATTAAGTAGATATTGAATGAGTGGTACACAAAGAGAGACTTCGGCACGCTATTTGAACCAGTGAAACTATATGATTGCTGTTATCATCGCCTCCAGTTGAAGAATCCATTATTACTGGCCGGATTAGATTTCCACTGATATGGTGCGTGAATCAGATTTCGAAGAGGGCAACAGGAAGAAAACTTTGGACCACTTCCTGAACCAGTTACATTACACGGCTTCTTGCGGCAAAGCTCCAATCTCATACGATCCAAGTTGTCCAGAAGAGGTTTTCATTGACATGGTGTATATACCAGAGGATGAAATGGGTGATAAAAAGAGAAACACTTTCGTTCAATTCTTAAATCAGTTGTACTGCGGTAATGCTTGTGACAAAGCTCCCATTCACACAAAATTTCACAAAATCCTTGTTTTCCTGGCTAGACTGTCATTGGCATAGTGTATGTATCAGATGCTTAAGGTGACAAAAAAGAGACAGTTTAACCTACTTCTTGAGCCAGTTTCACACGATCCATGGCTTTCTTACGAGACTTTCATTGACATATTGTACGCAGCACGCAATGGATGATAAGAGAGACACTTGCATGCTATTCGAGTCGAACCATGACTTGATTGCTTGCATCATTGCTCCAAGTCAATAAAAAGTTCGATCCGTGTTGTCCCAATTAGACTGAGCCATTATACTGTGAGATTGCTTGTATCATTGTTCCAAAGTAATAAAAAGTTCCAAAGATCCGCATTGTCCCAATTCGATTCTCATTGATAGCAGATATTTAAGAAGGTGGAACGAAAGAGAGATGATTCACCCACTATACTGCAACTGCTTGCTTTCCACACTGCTTACAACATTGTTTCGATTCACTTCAATTTTACGTGATCCACGTTGCTATTCGTAGAATTTAGGCCTGTCTTGCTTGCATTCAATGAAATGGTACAGAGCATATATACGAGATTTGGTTCCTTTTTGCGATAGCACAACATTCAAAACATCATGTAAATATTAAAAGCCATACAACTTGAATCTGAAGCATATTGGTTAGATTTTGACAACTAGAAATGCGAATATTGCTACGTTTTAAAACCTCTTTTCTTCGTCCTTTTCCCAGTCCTTTCTTTCAAAAATGCCGTGTAAATCATTTTGATAACAATTATATGAAAGAGTATAATGCAAAAAATAACAGCAAACCAAAACTTAGCTGGAATCGTGAAATGATGAGCTGCGAATCTTGGTTGCTCGTTGTCACTTTCTGTTGGCAAGAAAAGGGACAGAATTAGAAAAATCCAATCACAATTTACATTCTTTTTTTATAAGAACCAGGAAATTTTAATCGAGGCTGGCTGTTCTTAAATGTCTGCCGTTTTTGAGCCTGAAATGTTCTTAATCCGTTCTTAATTCATTGGTTACAAAGATATCCATAATTTTCAATGAATGTCTGGGGTGGTACTAGGTTTGTGTGAAAATGCAGCATTCTTGTCTATATCTCTGTTTGCTTCCTTTTTACGTCCAGTCTGACTGTCTTACTTACATATTTCGCTGATATTCTTAGGGCTTTTGAAAAGCCCAGCCTCAGCTTGTTCTTAATTTGTTCTAAAAATCTGGGCAAAATCCAGGCTCGTGTTCTTATAAAATTGTTCTTATAAAAAAAGAGTGTATGCGGGTGTAAATCTACATTTTTCAACACACTTTTCCAGGAGTGGCATATGATGGGACTCGAACCTGGACCACTCCGAGCAAAAGACCCAGGAGGCAGTGACCACAGTTTCACGGGGTGTGCGTAGGGTCAAATGAAAACCCAAGAATATGGATTCACTCAATCATTGCACCCAAAAACATTGGTGTCATGTATATCTCGTAGTCAAAAAGACAGGTTATAATTAAGAAAAGCTGTGGTCAAAAGCGCTTATAGGTACTTTGAGGCACAGTACGTTGTCTCGTGCTTATAAAAAGAATATAATATCTCGAACCTTCCTATCGTAGGCTATCGTATCCTAACTTTAATTTTCGTCTGAAATTAATTTGTGATCCAGCTTTCAGGATCGGACAGGTAGTCAAGAACAATAGCATGGATAATGATTAGTGGTGCATTTCGATCCAAATATTTAGGAAAAAGGTTGGCCTAAAAACTCACCCTGAACAGCCTTCTTGATAAATGAACTTTTATTTATGATTTCAAGGTCAGTGCGATTGGAAGAAACATACAAAATCGGGGTTACAGGATTCGTCAGCTTGGCAATAAAGACCGATGGTGCATTGCTAAAATAAAAAAATATCATAAAAGGTGAGCCTCAGAGCTTTCCATAATTCCACTATAGAGCGGAAGCCCCCACAAGCGAGCTTGGAGGCGCAGGTAGGCACATCATCAGCAATAATAGTAGGTCTCTTCTCCCTACAGATAGAATTTTTTCACGTTGTGTTATCGCTTGTGGTCTAGAAATCAATGCGCATGCGCCACGCGAATATAGTGGAAAAAATGACATTTTGTGAATAGGTGGTATATATTGGAAAAACAACATTTTGTGAATTGTAAGATGGGCTTAATAAGGTTGTTAGCATGATAGTTTGTAAGTTTAGAACATGTGAGAGGTTTTTTCCAAAACAATTGCTCCATGTGCACATCTTTTTGTGTTCGAAGAACTTCGAACACATTGGTGTGGGGTGGCGTGTCACTAACTAACTAAATACTAACTAACTAACTAACTAACTAACTAACTAACTAACTAACTAACTAACCAATGCTTGAACAATGGAAAATGTGTAACAATAGGGCCATTGTCAAGAATGCCATTAGGGCCATTGTCTCGGCCATTTATATTTATGCGCAATTTGCGGTTAGTTGTTCACAATTCGGCCTGCAAGCACTTTTGTCAATCTGGGGTCATGTGACAATTGACTCATCCTTGTTTACTAAATGGAACTGGAAAATTGCCACCTTGTTTTGGTAAATGACATTTAAGGCATTCTCAACATTTATCAAAGAGTTTTGCCAAAGAGCGGCAATTTCAAAACAGTTTTCAAAACAAATCATCATTATTATTATCCTCACGATGAAAATCGTCATAATAATAATAATAATGATAATCATCATCATCATCATCATCATGATTACTATCACCACCATTGACGGTGTGCAACATTTAAAGGAACGCTACCACCACCACAACCAACCCTACAACCATCACCTCGACCACCCCTATCACCACCACCACAACCACCCCTTCAGCACCACAACCACCTCTACCACCACCACCACACCCACCATACCACCACAATCACCCCTACCAACCAGCATCATGATCACCCCTATCACCACAACCGCAACCAGCCCTACAACCATCACCTCAACCACCCTTATCATCACCACCACAACCACCCCTACAACCATCACCACGATCACCCCTATCACAACCACCCCTTCAGCACCACAACCACCTCTATCACCACCACCATACCCACCATACAACCACAATCACCCCTACCAACCAGCATCATGATCATCGTGTTCATCAACATCATCATCATAACCACCACCATTATCATCATAATCATTATCGTCATCGTTGTGCATACCGATGAACATCTTTCATCATTTGACCGAAATAGCTATATTCAACCAGAGTCGTTCTTCGAACATGCCCATAGGGCCCCTATGTTTTATAAACATTAAGAAACTTTCAATGCTGTATACAGTTTTTAATTGTCCTAAAAACTTGTATTAAAGGGATAAAAAAATTCAAATGCTTATAGAATCAAACGAAGCCCAGTACACGCTTCTTCTACAACAAATTTTTGGTTTGAGTTGAGGCTTGAGTTTCTTAATTTTCAACAAAATGAGGCTGGAAGTTCCTTATCTATATTGTTCGTTGTCGTGAAATAGCTATGTCTGAATAGTTATTTTTTACAGCAAACTTATTTAAACTTGCATGGTTTTCTAATTTTTAATTTAACACACGGCGTCTTATGAGGAAGTACGACGAGAAATAAATTGTTATATATGTTAGTCGGTTAGTTAGTTAGTCAGTTGTTATATAAGTTAGGATTTTGTTTTTTAAAACTTATTCGTAGATTTTCATTCGAGAGCTTGGATAGTTCATTAATCCTTAATTTTTGGGAATTTTAAAGGGATGAAGGTGTTCCTAAGTTCCTTTTAAATAAAAGCGTATATAGGAAATATCTTGTTCCTTACCTTATTTTTACGATCTGCTCACATGCAGAGCCACAAGCAAATACATCAGTATCTTTAGCATTATCCAAACGAATCTCTACAGTTTTAATCCCATCAGGTGGATTAATTCTTATGTTCAAGTATAATGAATACTTTTTATACGGTATTTGACGAAAGGATATATTTGATGACAAGGAAATTGGGTTCAAAGCCAGCTCCAAACCATGTTCAGTAAACTGGAGACCAGAGAAACTAAGAACGATTGCCCTTTGAAGTCCATATAAACCTAGTAGATAGATAAGAGAGAAAACAGTTACCCAGGGGTTCTATTTCAACCCCTGTCTTCTATTTATGTATAACCATAACACCCAAAAAGTAGTGGATGCAACTCTATAAAGACACTGATTATGCAAATTACAGGTTTTTTTTATAAGAAACCTGGCTCGGGGCCTAGTTCTAAAAGTTTCTTAATTTTTGACCCAATTTTAGTTATAAAAGTTTCTTAACAGTTTCTTAATTTACTGAAAATAAATTGCAGTAAAAACTATTAAAAAACGTGAATATAGCAAGCAAATTATTAATATTATTGTATTCCAAAGAATTAGCCATGCTGGTGCGAGAAATCGCACGGAAATGCTTGAGAATTGATTACTACGTCCACAAATGTGAAATCAGTATGTTGGAAAACTGACACAAAAATTTCTTAAGTTTCTTAACTCCTTCCTTAGTTTCTTAACTTTGGGGTGTATAGTTCTAGGTTTCTTATAAACCGGTTTCTTATAAAAAAACGTGTATTCATACCCTCGTTTGCATCAATTGTATATATATATATTGTCACTTCCGATCTCATAATTCTTTGATCTTTATGTACGAGTCTTAATCTTAATTTTAGTCTTAATGTTCCGATCTCATAATTCTTTGATCTTACACGTCTTAGTTTCATATCAAGCTCACTCTCTAACAGGCTTCTTAATCTACTTTACAAGCTCCTTCATTTCTTCAACAATTTTCAAAAGTCAATTAAGCCACCGAAGGATAGAAATCCTGGATTGAAAATTAACAACTACAACGACAGAAGTTTTAAGAGAATCGAGGAATAAAATAAGAAAAGAATGACATATTGGCAATACCTCTTAATACCAAATCTTCACATCCATAGTCATAAAGACTAGTTTTCCACTTTTCAACTAAAGATACCAAACCATCGATGCTTCGTGGCAAAACCCAGAATTGAGCAGAGTGCCTGTAGTCCAAAAATTCAATTACAAAATTAATTTAATTACGTTAATGTTTAAACTAATGCTGCATTAAGAGGAGGTACAACAAGCAATGCGTCAAAACTTTCATGCATTTCACCAAAAGTGTTGCAAGCTTCGTGCATTGCACTTTCACTGAAGCTTTCGTCGACATTTTTGAATAACCTTTCAAACTTGACTACATTTTTGGTGAGCTACTTCTAAAAAATCCCTAGACAAGCACAACCACAACGAATAAAAGAGTATGCAGTAAAGGTTTGCTTACATTGTAGGAGGTCCATGGAAGCAAGTACCAACACTATTGCCAATACTGGTAGTAACAGAAGCATTTGGTTGTAAGCTTGAAAGTGAATATAGGTAATATTCAGTTATATTCACATTCAAAGGAGATGGAGCGTCTGGATCATCTTTTGAATCTATCCGAATGCCGAGTTTCCAAATCTAGAAATCCAGTGAGATTACAGAATAAAATATAACAAAATAAAACGTAAGAGATTTATACGAATAGGATAGGTCTTCAACTTGAGATTTCTTGCTGCCACAAGCCTTCAACAAGTCCTAGATTTACCGATTCCTCACATCGCCCATCTAATATATGAGGACCATTACAGCATAACCAACACTAAGTAAAAAGCATGCAAGGAAACAGGACTTCTTAAAGAGGTATGACTCCTGAGACAACTATAAAAATCAAAGGAACCTTGAGTTGGCTAAAAAATTGTTGAAAAACAATTGAATGAAATTTTGTAGGCTCAGGACAAATTTTGCATTTCTGACAATTGAAACTAAAGTAATTATCAGCCATATGCTACAATATAGAAATTCTTCCTATGTTAAAGAAAATGTTTTTGCAGAATCTAACACGGTGTTCATCAGCTTAAAGAAGCTCATGTGGACAATGTGAACTTCCGTTATGAGCAACATTTTTTAAACTAGAACGAGAATTTTTGTTGAAAAGAGATTCCTTTAGATCCAATCCTTTAGAACATCAAGAAAAACAAAATTCTCTAAAGATGCTAAAGAGAGTTTCCACCTGTAGTTATTTCAATTTTCTTGACCTTTTGGGCATTTGATCTAAATGCCTAAAATGCCTAGTTGAACTTTAAGCTAAGGCATCTATAGCTTTGCTCTCTTATTCATCATAAGTGGGCTACCACAATTGTTATAATTGCCTTGGCTGGGAATCGAACCAGTGACCTTCTGGAGAACAAGCCAGTTGACTACTCCATTGCACTAAACAGTGCAATGAAGTAGCCAGCCCAACTCGAGGTCCTTCCAGCCACAGGTCTCCTCCACAGCCAAGGGGTTTCTTTGCTCTCTTATTCTTAATAGCAAATAAAATTTAACTTTTACATATTGTATTGATTAAAAATAGAATCAGGATATTTACATTAATATCCTGAGGCAGACTATAAATTTTATACTCAGTAACACATCAGCCTATATGTACAACTCAAATTACATCAATATTCACCTTCTGCCAGGCTTTTTTCTGAGTTTCATATAATGAACTTTTCTGCATCGTCAACCAGTCCTGCAAGTATATAGAACTAGTATGAAAAAGCGACTTACTGCAATTGATTCAAACTTTCCTTATAAGATAGGTTATAGGTACACTGCATTCTTATCAATGTCTTTCAAATCTGATTTAGTGACTAAAGGTTAAACAATATTTAGCGAAATTGCTTATAATTCTCTCAAAAAATCTGCATTCCTCTTCAGTCTTTACTAAACCCTGATACTAATAACGTAGATTATGATTAAAGGAAATTTCAGTTGTATTTAATTAAGGGCCTGACGATCGAACATGATTGATCAGACATCTGAATTTTGCTTGTCAAGCAAAATATTCACAAATTGGCCATGTGGCAGAACATACTTTCCAAACATAGGGCACAAAGACATTGTTGGTCGAAAATTTCAGCTTTGCTTTGCAAGCAATGTTTGGCCGTTTGGCAAAGGCCTTAGACTACTACAATTTGGCTTTATTAATGGACAGATGCATGCTGACGCGAATAGCACTTGATAAGCAAGTTTTTTAAGATGTTTGATAAACAATGTTTGACCGGTTGGATAAGGCTTTCTACTACAATCTGACTTTGTAAATGTAAAGATGCTGACGCGAATAGCATTTGATAAGCAAGTTTCAGATGTTTGATAAACAATGTTTGACAATTTGGCTAAGGCTTTAGACTACTACAATCTGACTTCGTAAATGTAAAGATGCTGACGCGAATAGGGAATAAAGCAGTTTATTTAGTAGAATGAAAGTCTTAGAAAAGATCACGAGCGTTACCTTCTTAACATTCTCAATTAGCTCCTTTGATCTTTTTTCAATAAAAGCCTCTTTTTTGGCAGCTGAAATTGTCGGTGAAACACCCACAGGAATACTGTCCACTTCTCTTATTGATGTTTTGATGCTCATTTTTGTTGTGCTTTAAGAAAAACAAGGGTTAATAACAAGAACTAGAATGTTACTGCAAGAATTGAACGAATATTCAAGGCTTTAAGATGTGTC
>JACTAT010000029.1:2171721-2252458 GCA_014526335.1 Chrysaora quinquecirrha | reverse complement strand
TATCACGCGGCATCGGGATCAAAAATGAGTCGTCGTGATGGTGGGTCGTCGCGTTTCTACGCCGACGACTTCTAGAGTTCGGCGTCGCAGAAATTACAACCACCAATTCTAGAGGTTGCCACCACAAAATACCACGGCGAATTCTAGAGTTCGGCACTGTAAATATCTCCGCGCCACATTTAGCGAGTTCGCCGTCGCATCCTCGTTTTCATTCCGTGCCACATTTAGGGAGTTCGTCGTCGCGTCCTCGTTTTCATTTTGTGCCACATTTAGCGAGTTCGTCGTCGCGTCCTCGTTTTCATTTTGCGCCACATTTAGCGAGTTCGCCGTCACGTCCTCGTTTTCATTTTGCGCCACATTTAGCGAGTTCGCCGTCACGTCCTCGTTATCACTTTGCCTAAATGTTTTGGTTGTCATTATCCTTTTGTCACAAACATAAACAAGCAATTTGCAGTTTCTTTGATGGTGGCATGTCAGAGAAGAGAAAAGTAAGTGTTTATAACTTTAAACTCATTCCTCCCGAATTTTTGATAGATTTATTGTTTGCAACTGAGCAACTGATAAGATATTTGATTGCAACAAAATTTCTAATGAAATAAGTATTTTTTGGTGCACTTCTATCCTTTTATGGCAAATTTAATTTAATACAACTCAAATGGTGCACTAGGTGGTAGGCGTAGGCCTAAGTTACTTAGGCGTAGGCCTAAGTTAGGTAAGTTGCCTTAGAACAGTGCATTGGCTTCATTTGGGGGAGGCTTATATGATAGTTATACTGAGTGAGATGGTTTTATTTGTTCACAGTGGAAAAAGCAAGTTTGCCAGACCTCATTAAAAGTCAGCTTCACAAAATAATAACAAATATGCAGATAGATTTCTCCCAGCCCATGATGAGTCAGGATGACTTTGATTACTGTGTTTTCGAGTTGAAAATCTGTTGCATGTCTTACTACGCTGTAATGAATTGTATGATGTTGATTCAAGACTTATCGAAGTTATCAACCATGCAGTATCAGCAATCAGGAAATCATCTGAAAATGACGATGAAACATATGGTTATAAAGCACCTAAACATAATGATGGCAATAAAGGTAGACCATCCTTTGTAATCACCAAAGCTCAACTGGAGTATTATATTGAAAATGGTTTCAAAATTGCTACCATGGCAATAGAAGCACAATTAAGAGGAGATTAAAGACTTTTGGGATGCCCATAGGTGAAACATATAGCACAATGAGTGATCTTAATTTGGACCATACTATCAGATCAGTTATGGAAAGGCACCCAAATTGTGGATACAGGCGAATGTATGGTTTTCTTTTGACACAAGACATTAGAGTATCAGAAAGACGGATTAGAGATTCCATGAACAGGGTTGACCCTGAAGGAGTTCTTTTGAGAGCCCTGCAATTGAGCACCAAAGCACGCCGCCAGTATAGAGTACCAGGAGTTCTGTCGTTGTGGCACATTGATGGGCATCATAAACTCATCAGGTAAATAATTTTTACGTTCTTCACAGTTAATGTGAAACAAAAGGTATACCATGGAATAATTTTAACTTTCTTATTACATTGGGGAGGAAATGATTATTTTCTGCTTTACTTGCAGATGGAAATTTGTCATCCATGGCTGCATTGATGGGTACAGTAGAAAGATAATGTATCTTAGCCTCAACACCAACAACAAGGCGGAAACTGTACTAGATGAGTTTTTGAAGGCAGTTGCAGTGTATGGGCTCCCATCACGTGTCAGAGGTGATATGGATATAGAGAATGTGGAGGTGGCTAAATATATGTTTCTTTGCAAAAACAGAGGACCAGATCGAGGAAGCTATATTGCTGGGAAAAGCGTGCACAACCAAAGAATTGAGCGTCTTTGGGTGGATGTATATCTTGGTGTGGTATATCTCTACTACAATTTGTTTGCTCAGATGGAGCTGGCAAATGTTTTAAATATTGAGAATAACAAGCACATGTTTGCTCTTCACTTTGTGTTTCAAAGGAGGATAAATGACCATTTAAAGGAATTTGCAGCTGGCTGGAATTGCCATAAAATAAGTTCTGCTCAAAGTTTTTCCCCAAACCAGCTGTGGATAATGGGCTTGCATGATCTATGTGGTGATAGCAGTTCCAGGATTTCACAAGAAATTTGGGAGCCCAGAAACCAGGTCAATAAATCAAGAAAATATCAATTTAGATGTTTATTCATTCATTGATTCTCTAAATTTGCCCTTTAGCAATAAGCATTACTTTTTTTTAAGGAAGAAGCTTGTGAATATGGAATTGATTGGCAAGGACCTACTTGTGACCCAGAGAATTATAGCAACAACGTTGTGGTTGGTGAAGTGGAAAACTGTCTTTTTGATGAAGAGTTGGCTTATCTTAAGCATCAAGTTGATGTAGTTGCCCCAAGTAACAACTTTGGCATGGATTTATATTGCAGGGCAATTGAGTGTATAGATGAGTTGCTGGACAGAAGGATTTGATGCAATACTCGCGTTAGAAGTTCTTTGGACAGACAATAAATCATACTAATTGGCTGTCATGCAGGGATTTTACAGACAATTAAACAAAACATAATGCTTATGCTGCAAACAAAACAAGGTATAAAATACATGTATAACTGATATACTATTAATTGGGTATTAGTTTTCAATAGACTATTCAAAATAGCTAATTATTGTCATATTGTCCTTTCTATACAATATCAAAGCCAAGATCTCCCACAGAGAGGATGCTCTGGAATTCTTGACGCAAGTCACAAAAATTGTCATAAGTACATGGAAGCTCAAGAACAGGTCCACATGTGTGTGCAATGGGTCTTCGGGCATTACCCTCCAATGATGTAAATGTAACTTCAATATCTTCAACTGTGATTATGTCAGAACCAGTAAGGAATCTCAAGAGCTTTACCAAGTCTGGAGACTGTAGACCACGCACATAACGCTCAAAATACTTAAGAGAATCTCTCTCTTGATCTGTGGTAGGGTTGCTTTTTAGTAGCTTCAGTATCTTTCGTGGTGTTGCAACGACACGCTGATAAAAAGTATGGATGTTTGCTGGACTTTCGAAATCTGGATATTGCTTCAATTTCTGCAGAAATGGTCTCATGACTGAGGCCATTATATGTGGTTTTTGAATAAGCTCTTGTTTCGCTAATTCTAACACCACATCTTTTATGTTTTCAGCTGTCACCCTTTTGCGGCATTTAAACCTTTCCAATACTTCAAGCAACTCGTTCTCATCGCAGTTATCAAAAGTTTCTATACTTTGCTGGATTGTTGTTTTTTCATCGGCAGCAAGGTATAAATAAAATGAATCCAATAGCAGCTCGTCTGAAACATCATCAAAGATGGTGAAACAGACAAAAGCACTTGACAGAAAGATTGGAAAGTAGCAACAATCTTTATAGCCCTGGAACATTATTCTGCCAACTGCTTCCCACTCTTGTGTGAAAAGATCATGACGCACATATGGGACTCGATGCTCCTCGCCAATCATCAGGGAATTGGAAACATCCTTCCAAAAAGCAGCGAAAATGTCACGTGTAACACCCTTTCCTGCTCCCAACTCTTCTCTGCCACAGAAATCAAAAACAATAAATTCAACAGATTTATCTACATCTTTGCTGAAGCTGTTGATTAGATCAACTCTAAGGTTGGCTCTATGAACTTTGATAATTACTTTATCTTTGAATGGATCAGGTGGTGTAATCGGCTGGCTGGTTTCTTCACCCCCTGGACTACCTGATTCTGAGCATAGATAGCTAATTCTGTGCTGGCGAAGAAGAGTAAGATCAACTTCTTCATTCGTGCTTGAATTATCGAGCAGTGAAAATTCATTATTCATTGTTGTATCTTCAGCAAAGAACTCATCTGCATCAAATTCATCAATCTTTATGACTTCAACTTCGTCCACACTGTAAAACCAAAATAATGACTGCAGTTAGGAAAAAATTTGCGGTTTACTTTGAGGAAGCCTATATGTATATTATATCATGATAAAAATATGTTGCTCAGGATTTGGACATCATCAAGCAATTTACTGTTCTCCATCAGGAACTGGAAAATTTCTTATTAAAATCCCTGAACCCAGAAATGTTGGTCTTAGACCTTAAGTCTCTTGATAGAGAGTTTCCTCATCTTTCAATCATTCCAATTTTTTTCTAGCTTTGTGATTAGTGCAATGTTGTCCAAATGCAATTTTTTTTCATTTATATCATTAAGTATTTTCAAATTTCAGTAGCTTAGTTAAATTTGACGTCATTAGCACCAATCTTTTATGTCATAGGATAAAAATTCATAATGTACCTAAATTTTTCTGGTGGGGAACATGGTTTGTGCTGAGCAAAATTCTTTATTGGCACCATCTTCTTGCAAGTTTCACATTCAACCAAATTTGCATCATCTGATGTTGGCTATGTACGAGAAATAAAAATTAATATATATCTATACAAATACTGCAATTGATGGGATTTGGTGGACATAAAATCTAGTTGAACTTGTTTGTGGGAAAAATGCCCCTTGCTAGTCCTGCCTGATTACCTTTTGATTTTTCCTGCAAATAGTTTTATTGTGTTTTGCAGGTACGGTATTTCAGCTATCCGTGTGCTCTCGAGCATCCCTAATTTTCTAAGTCTTTTGTTTTCTTAATGATTCCTGTCATCACAGATTAAAATGTTCACAAACTCTGTAGACTGTAAGAAAAGTCAAATTAACAAAACCGCCACCAAGGGTCCGAATAATTGACAGGTGTTAATTTTTCTGTGCAGAAAAGTTAGGTTGGAAACTCTGGAATTCACACTTCTTTGCTCTGCACCCTGCCGTGTAAGAAAGATTTTAAGTTGTAGTGTATATGGTCCCCTAATTGCATATAGAAGAGTTTCTTGATTTTTTAGAAAAAGGCATACGGTATATAGTTTCTTATAGACGGTTTCTTATAAAAAATTAGTGTACGTATGACAAGAAGTTTGTTACAATTACCTTTCTTTTCAGTGACAGATCAAAGTTTCTCTGTAGTGGGCGGATATAAATGCAGGCCGATCCCGTAACTTCTTGGCGCAGTCTCTTTATATCATACCAGTCAGTAGCCAGCAGTGTGAGTGGCCGGTTCTGTCCACCACTTTTTGATCTGTGCAAAGTGAATCCTCCTACCGACTTCAGCTGAGGAAATGTCTCTTCTAACTTCTGTACAACCTGTGCATGGTTTGCATTCTTATTTGCAAAAACAACCTTTGTCTTCCCAAGCCCAGCTTTGTGCAGCAATTCAGCTTGCTTTGGTGTTGGAGTTGTTTCCTGGTGTGTGAATGGAAGGCAGCAAAAGTCATGCGTCCAGGTTTCTTTAATTGGGTATGGAATTACTGATTGCAACAATTGCCTCTGCTCGCGGTGTATAACCTGCCTTGCACGAAGACCTGGGAAGGCCATTCTGTTTGAGAGAAAACTAATTATTAGTGAATCAATGTACCTATTTGATAAATAATATACTATTATACTAATATATAATATATAGTATGATATACTATTTTTTGGGCATATTGGTGATTAGTGGCAATTACAAATTTGCTTCTATTTTTGGTCATAGGATAAAAACAGCAAATCAATGTTTTTATACCATTTTAGGCTCTGTCCATGGGCAATGATGATTATCATAATTAGCTTAGCTTTAACAGAATAATATCTGGCTCAAATAAACATAATATTTATATAAGTGTAAAAGTCAAATCCTTGGCCTATATCTATATCTATGGCCTATATCTAGATATATCTATGGCCTAGTCTATACCTACCTGAAGTTCTGGGCAGCTCTCTCCTCCCTTGATGTTGATGGAGAAGTGATAGGAGAGGTAGAGGCATCATCTTGTCTTTTACTTCTACTACTCATTGATTCACTGTTATTACACTGTTCCAGTAAATCTTTTGCTGTTTTTAATACTTCCTTCAGTTCGTTGATTGTGTTACCTTCAATAGTAGGGTCCGGATGATCTGCCATGTCTGAAAACAACACGTGCACGAACGCGAACTCGCAAATATGTGGCGCAAAATGAAATCGAGGGCACCACGACGAACTCGCTAAATGTGGCACAAAATGAAAACGAGGACGCGACGACGAACTCCCTAAATGTGGCACAAAATGAAAACGAGGACGCGACGACGAACTCGCTGGTTTTACTGAAATATATCCAACCTTGAAATAAATTAAAATAAATTATAATAAATTATGGTAATTAGTTGTATTAAAGCAGCATTTCAGGGACTTTTTGGTACTTCTCAGTACTTGTTGGTACTTCTCATATGGTACTTCTCGGTACTCTGTGGTACTTCTCGGTACTTGTTGGTACTTCTCAGTTCTCTGTGGTACTTCTCGGTACTTTATGGTACTTCTCGGTACTTGTTGGTACTTCTCAGTTCTCTGTGGTACTTCTCGGTACTTTATGGTACTTCTCAGTACTTGTTGGTACTTCTCGGTACTTTATTGTACTTCTCAGTACTTGTTGGTACTTCTCGGTACTTTATTGTACTTCTCAGTTCTCTGTGGTACTTCTCGGTACTTTATTGTACTTCTCAGTACTTTATTGTACTTCTCAGTACTTGTTGGTACTTCTCGGTACTTTATTGTACTTCTCAGTACTTGTTGGTACTTCTCGGTACTTTATTGTACTTCTCAGTACTTTGTGGTACTTCTCAGTTCTCTGTGGTACTTCTCGGTACTTTATGGTACTTCTCGGTACTCTGTGGTACTTCTCGGTACTTTTGGTACTTCTCAGTACTTCTGTTGTACTTCTCAGTTGGTACTTCTCGGTACTTTGTTGTACTTCTCACTTCTCGGTACTTTATGGTACTTCTCAGTACTTGTTGGTACTTCTCGGTACTTTATTGTACTTCTCAGTACTTTGTGGTACTTCTCGGTACTTTATTGTACTTCTCAGTACTTGTTGGTACTTCTCGGTACTTTATTGTACTTCTCAGTACTTGTTGGTACTTCTCAGTACTCTTTGTGGTACTCTCATGGTACTTCTCAGTACTTGTGGTACTTCTCGGTACTTCTGTGGTACTTCTCAGTACTTTGTTGGTACTTCTCGGTACTTTGTTGTACTTCTCAGTACTTCTCTGTGGTACTTCTCGGTGGTACTTCTCAGTACTTTGTGGTACTTCTCAGTACTTTGTGGTACTTCTCGGTACTTTATGGTACTTCTCAGTACTTGTTGGTACTTCTCAGTACTTTATGGTACTTCTCAGTACTTTATGGTACTTCTCAGTACTTTGTGGTACTTCTCAGTACTTTGTGGTACTTCTCAGTACTTGTTGGTACTTCGGTCAGTACTTTCAGTACTTTTGGTACTTCTCGGTACTTTCTGGTACTTCTCAGTACTCGGTACTTTATTGTACTTTGGTACTTCTCAGTGTACTTCTCTACTTGTGGTACTTCTCGGTACTTTATGGTACTTCTCAGTACTTGTTGGTACTTCTCAGTACTTTGTGGTACTTCTCAGTACTTTTTGGTACTTCTCAGTACTTTGTGGTACTTCTCGGTACTTTGTGGTACTTCTCAGTACTTGTTGGTACTTCTCAGTACTTTATGGTACTTCTCGGTACTTTGTGGTACTTCTCGGTACTTTGTGGTACTTCTCAGTACTTTGTGGTACTTCTCAGTACTTTATGGTACTTCTCAGTACTTGTTGGTACTTCTCAGTACTTGTTGGTACTTCTCGGTACTTGTTGGTACTTCTCAGTACTCTGTGGTACTTCTCAGTACTCTGGGGTACTTCTCAGTACCTTGTGATACTTCTCGGTACTTTATGGTACTTCTCAGTTCTCTGTGGTACTTATCAGTACTTTGTGGTACTTCTCGGTACTTTATGGTACTTCTCAGTACTTTTTAGTACTTCTCGGTACTTTGTTGGTACTTCTCAGTACTCTGTGGTACTTCTCAGCACTTTGTGGTACTTCTCGGTCCTTTATGGTACTTCTCAGTTCTTTATAGTACTTCATAGTACTTTGTAGTACTTCTCGGTACTTTATGGTACTTTTCAGTACTTTCTGGTACTTGTCCGTACTTTGTGATACTTGTCGGTACTTTCTGGTACTTTTCGGTACTTTGTGGTACTTTTCAGTACTTTGTGATGCTTGTCAGTACTTGTTGGTACTTCCCAGTACTTTATGGTACTCGTAGGTACTTTGTGGCACTTGTCCGTACTTTGTGATACTTGTCGGTACTTTTTGGTACTTGTCGGTACTTTGTGGTACTTTTTTGTGACTTGTGGTACTTTTCAGCACTTTCTAGTACTAGTTCCTTGTGATATGCATTTGCGAAAATGTATGTTTTCCGTATCCTAGCTGGACTTATCAACGCATGTGTTATATTCATGTAAATTGTTAGGTTGCTAGGCACAAGCAAAAAAATGGGAGATTAACCACAGTTGAGACTACGTCAGAACTTCAAATTAATCACCCCCCCTTTTTTCCCTTCATCTGAGGTAACAATGAAGTACAGAGAACACACTTTTTTATTATAAGCATACATAAATTTTTGCCGAGCCTCGATTATTCATAAGATATTTCAACTTTTAGCCTAAAAATATTCTTAAATTATTAAATATTCTTTCAATGTTATCAAAAATAAGATCTTTGTCGTTTGCTGTCTGATTAAAAGTTAGATGTTACAGTTAGTTAAATGTTTATTATAAAACATATGACACATAGTCTACAGCGCAACAGTCATATTTTGCTCCTTGCACAAAATAAAAAAGTTGTCTTCATGAAGCTTGGGCCTGGTATTATTCTTAAATAATTCTTAAATTTCCGTGATTTTGAGCCAATACATTCTTATAAACATTATTCTTATAAAAAAACTGTGTACATAAAAATAGCCGTAAGTTCTTGAAAGTACCAGAAAGTACTGATAAGCATCGAGGTGCAGAGAGGTACTGAGAAGTACCATTAAGTACCGGCAAGTACAATAGAGTACTGAGAAGTATCATAAAGTACTGATGAGTACAACAAAGCATGGAGAAGTACCATAAAGTACCGATAAGTACCAGAAAGTACCGACGAGTACCATAAAGCAAGGAGAAGTACCACAAAGTAACGATAAGTACCACAATGTACTGACGAGCACCATAAAGTACCAAGAAGTACAATAAAGTACTGAGAAGTATCATCAAGTACTGACAAGTACCATTATCTACTGACAAGTACCACAAAGTACTGACAAGTACCACAAAGTACTGAGAAGTACCACAGAGTACTGAGAAGTACCAACAAGTACTGAGAAGTACAATAAAGTACCGAGAAGTACCAACAAGTACCGAGAAGTACCATAAAGTACTGAGAAGTACAAACAAGTACTGAGAAGTACCAACAAGTACTGAGAAGTACCACAGAGTACCGAGAAGTACCATAAAGTACCGAGAAGTATCACAGAGTACCGAGAAGCACCAAAGAGTACTGAGAAGTACCAATAAGTACTGAGAAGTACCATAAAGTGCCGAGAAGTGCCATAAAGTACCAAGAAGTACCATAAAGTACTGAGAAGTATCATCAAGTACTGACAAGTACCATTATCTACTGAC
The DNA here is from genome assembly GCA_014526335.1 of Chrysaora quinquecirrha. NCBI lineage: Eukaryota > Metazoa > Cnidaria > Scyphozoa > Semaeostomeae > Pelagiidae > Chrysaora > Chrysaora quinquecirrha. The sequence goes on along the minus strand of JACTAT010000029.1, from coordinate 2,242,891 downwards.
AAGTACCACAAAGTACTGACAAGTACCACAAAGTACTGAGAAGTACCACAGAGTACTGAGAAGTACCAACAAGTACTGAGAAGTACAATAAAGTACCGAGAAGTACCAACAAGTACCGAGAAGTACCATAAAGTACTGAGAAGTACAAACAAGTACTGAGAAGTACCAACAAGTACTGAGAAGTACCACAGAGTACCGAGAAGTACCATAAAGTACCGAGAAGTATCACAGAGTACCGAGAAGCACCAAAGAGTACTGAGAAGTACCAATAAGTACTGAGAAGTACCATAAAGTGCCGAGAAGTGCCACAAAGTACCAAGAAGTACCATAAAGAACCGAGAAGTACCACAGAGTACCGAGAAGCACCAAAGAGTACCGAGAAGCACCAAAGAGTACTGAGAAGTACCATAAAGTACCGAGAAGTGCCACAAAGTACCGAGAAGTACCATAAAGAACCGAGAAGTACCACAGAGTACCGAGAAGCACCAAAGAGTACCGAGAAGCACCAAAGAGTACTGAGAAGTACCATAAAGTACCGAGAAGTACCACAAAGTACTGAGAAGTACCACAGAGTACTGAGAAGTACCATAAAGTACCGAGAAGTACCACAAAGTACTGAGAAGTCCCACAGAGTACTGAGAAGTACAACAAAGTACTGAGAAGTACCAGAGAGTACCAAGAAGTGCCACAAAGTACCGAGAAGTACCATAAAGTACTGAGAAGTACCATAAAGTACCGAGAAGTACCAACAAGTACTGAGAAGTACCATAAAGTACTGGCAAGTACCAGAAAGTACCGACGAGCCCCATAAAATACGGAGAAGTATCACAGAAGTACCACAGAGAACTGAGAAGTACCAAAAGTGCTGAGAAGTACCGAGAAGTACTGAGAAGTACCACAAGGAACCGAGAAGTAACACACAGTACTGAGAAGTACAACAAAGTACTGAAAAGTACCACAAAGTGCCGAGAAGTACCAAAAAGTACCGAGAAGTACCATAAAGTACTGAGAAGTACCACAAAGCACTGAGAAGTACCACAAAGTACCAAGAAGTACCATAAGGTACTGAGAAGTACCACAAAGTACCGGAAGTACCATAAAATACGGAGAAGTATCACAGAGTACTGAGAAGTACCACAAAGTACCACAAAGTACTGAGAAGTACCGCAAAGTACACAAAGTACCGAGAAGTACCCCAAAGTACTGAGAAGTACCTCAAAGTACTGAGAAGTACAACAAAGTACTGAGAAGTACCATAAAGTACCGAGAAGTACCATATAGAACCAAGAAGTACGACAAAGTACCGAGAAGTACCACAGAGTACTGAGAAGTACCAATAAAGTACTGAGAAGTACCAACAAGTACCGAGAAGTACCACAGAGAACCGAGAAGTACTAAAAAGTACTGAGAAGTACCATAAAGTACCGAGAAGTACCACAAAGTACCGAGAAGTACCATAAAGAACTGAGAAGTACCAAGAAGTACTGAGAAGTACCAACAAAGTACTGAGAAGTACAACAAAGTACTGATAAGTATCATAAAGTACTGATAAGTACCATAAAGTACCGAGAAGTACCACAAGGTACTGAGAAGTACCACAGAGTACTGAGAAGTACCACAGAGTACTGAGAAGTACAGTATAAAGTACCACAGAGAACTGAGAAGTAGGAAGTACCACAAAGTACTGAGAAGTACCACAGAGATACTGAGAAGTACCATAAAGTACAAAGTGACAAGTACCAGAAAGTACTGAGAAGTACCATAAAGTACCACAAAGTACTGACAAGTACCAGAAGTACCATACTGAGAAGTACCATAAAGTACCACAAAGTACTGACAAGTACCAGAAGAGTACTGAGAAGTACCATAAAGTACCACAAAGTACTGACAAGTACCAGAAAGTACTGAGAAGTACCATACCACAAAGTACTGACAAGTACCAGAAAGTACTGAGAAGTACCATAAAGTACCACAAAGAAGATACTGAGAAGTACCAGTACTGACAAGTACCAGAAAGTAAGTACCATAAAGTACCACAAAGTACTGACAAGTACCAGAAGATACTGAGAAGTACCATAAAGTACCACAAAGTACTGACAAGTACCAGAAAGTACTGAGAAGTACCATAAAGTACCACAAAGTACTGACAAGTACCAGAAAGTACTGAGAAGTACCATGAAGTACTGAGGAGTACCAAGAAGTACTGAGAAGTACCATAAAGTACCGAGAAGTACCATAAAGAACTGAGAAGTACCAAGAAGTACTGAGAAGTACCATAAAGTACCGAGAAGTACCAACAAAGTACTGAGAAGTACAACAAAGTACTGAGAAGTATCATAAAGTACTGATAAGTACCATAAAGTACCGAGAAGTACCACAAGGTACTGAGAAGTACCACAGAGTACTGAGAAGTACCACAGAGTACTGAGAAGTACAATAAAGTACCGGGAAGTACCACAAAGTACTGAGAAGTACCACAGAGAACTGAGAAGTACCATAAAGTACTGACAAGTACCAGAAGATACTGAGAAGTACCATAAAGTACCACAAAGTACTGACAAGTACCAGAAAGTACTGAGAAGTACCATAAAGTACCACAAAGTACTGACAAGTACCAGAAGATACTGAGAAGTACCATAAAGTACCACAAAGTACTGACAAGTACCAGAAAGTACTGAGAAGTACCATAAAGTACCACAAAGTACTGACAAGTACCAGAAAGTACTGAGAAGTACCATGAAGTACTGAGGAGTACCATAAAGTACTGAGAAGTACCATAAAGTACCGAGAAGTACCACAGAGTACTGAGAAGTACCAACAAAGTACTGAGAAGTACAACAAAGTACTGAGAAGTATCATAAAGTACTGATAAGTACCATAAAGTACCGAGAAGTACCACAAGGTACTGAGAAGTACCACAGAGTACTGAGAAGTACCACAGAGTACTGAGAAGTACAATAAAGTACCGGGAAGTACCACAAAGTACTGAGAAGTACCACAGAGAACTGAGAAGTACCATAAAGTACTGACAAGTACCAGAAGATACTGAGAAGTACCATAAAGTACCACAAAGTACTGACAAGTACCAGAAAGTACTGAGAAGTACCATAAAGTACCACAAAGTACTGACAAGTACCAGAAGATACTGAGAAGTACCATAAAGTACCACAAAGTACTGACAAGTACCAGAAAGTACTGAGAAGTACCATAAAGTACCACAAAGTACTGACAAGTACCAGAAAGTACTGAGAAGTACCATGAAGTACTGAGGAGTACCATAAAGTACTGAGAAGTACCACAGAGTACTGAGAAGTACCACAGAGTATGGAGAACAACTACAAAGTACGGACAAGTACCACAAAGCACTTGAATTGTGATGAGAAGTACGTAAATTAATTCATTATCAGATTTCTTTTTGATGTAAATGATCTATAATTTATGTGAATGTATTTTAATATATTTCAAGAAATTTAATTTATTTCAAGGTGGATATATTTCAGTGCTCCCAACTCGCTAAATGTGGCACGGAATGAAAACGAGGATGCGACGACGAACTCGCTAAATGTGGCACAAAATGAAAACGAGGACGCGACGACGAACTCCCTAAATGTGGCACGGAATGAAAACGAGGATGCGACGGCGAACTCGCTAAATGTGGCGCGGAGATATTTACAGTGCCGAACTCTAGAATTCGCCGTGGTATTTTGTGGTGGCAACCTCTAGAATTGGTGGTTGTAATTTCTGCGACGCCGAACTCTAGAAGTCGTCGGCGTAGAAACGCGACGACCAACCATCACGACGACTCATTTTTGATCCCGATGCCGCGTGATATAGAACCTGCGGGAAGGCCTCGATGCTTTTCCGCGGGTTGAAATGTTTTTCAACAATAAATGAATGGTTTTTCCGCTGAAGGCGCCTCAGCGCAGTAGGGCTTTTAAGGGTACATAGACATGGTATTCTAACGATCTGATTGGCTGTTAGGACTTAACCAAACAATATTGCTTTTTCAACAATAAATGAATGGTTTTTCGGCTGGATAAAAGGCCCTCATTAGGGCTGGAGAATCGCTACAAAGACCTTGTAGTCGAACGATCTGATTGGCTGTTAAGACTTTATCAAACAATAATGCTCTTTCAAAAATAAATGAATGGTTTTTGCGCTGGATCAAAAAGGGCCTTTGTTGGGCGGAAAAATTTTTAAAGACATGAATGGTTTTTCCGCTAGCACAAAGTTCGTTCTTTTGTGAGGCGGAAGAAATTAAGGAAGGTTTTGTCTCGCGGCTGGTTTCATTAAAAATCAAGTGATCTGATTGGATGTTAGGACTTTACCAAACAAAATGCTTTCTCAACAATAAATGAATGGTTTTTCCGCTGGATCAAAAAGAGCCTTTGTTGGGGGGAAGAATTTTTACAAAGACATGAATGGTTTTTCCGCTGGCACAAAGTTCGTCCTTTTGTGAGGCGGAAGAAATTAAGGAAGGTTTTGTCTCGCGGCTGGTTTCATTAAAAAATCAAACGATCTGATTGGACGCTGAGGCTTTTCTATAACTTGATATAAGACGAGAGAGAGATAGCAGGAGAAAGTAGTTTTGCAGTGCAGTGCAGCAACTAAAGTTTCGTTGCTATTTGTGTTCAGTATCTTATCTCCAGGTTCGTATGGAATGCCATTTCTAGATCACCGAATATTTTTTCTGCGTTTTTCACTGTTTCCCTTTATAACTTTGTTTGTATGTATCTATTTTAATTATATATATGATTAATTATTAATCAATTGTTTCATTTTACAGGGTCGATCTGAATTAAAGCTTCAAAAATGAAGACAGTTTGGTTTTTGGCCCTTGTTCTTGGTTTTGCCTTTGCTGTTTGCAGTAAGTTGGGTTTATGAACGAATGGATTGGTCAGGGCTTCCTAATAAAATAATACTTCTTTCGTACTTCCTAAATCCAGCACTGCAAGCCCCGAAATTGTTAGGCCTACCCGAGTACTCTTTTCCAAAGTAACCCCCATTTGATTGGCCATTTTGACATTTTAACTCTTTTTTTACAGCTGCGTTTTAAAGACGCGACATGAATAGAGTGCGTTTTTTGTCATGTGTCTTTTTTAAGTTTAATGCAACTAAATGCCAAAAATTCACATTTAAGATGCTGAGGAAGAGGAAGACTTTGAATTGAGAGATTTCGATGGATCCGAAAAGGGCATAGAGGAGGAAACTGAAAGTAAAGGTATGCTACATACGGGTAGATCTTGGAAGTGCTCATCAGACATAAAATTTTTTTGGAAAACTAAATCTAAAACATACGGTGGTTTCGTGGATCTTCCCCCCCCCGCCCCGACTTTATGATTCATGTCGCAGGTACTAATCCACTGAGCGACCGAAGCGCTGCTGAATCCCTGTGATTTTATTGATGTGATTTATGGAACATGTAGATGTTATTAATGTTGCGTATATCTGTTGCCAAAAAGAAAGCCCTATTCAGACAGCCCTATTTCCACCCTGAACCGAACCCTATGTTGGCCGGGCCTGAAACCCTGGTTGGGAACAAAGAAGACGTGGATACACGAGTGTGATATCTTTGTCTGTGAATAGTGATGTGTCCCACCTGAAAAAATCGTCACGCGCCGTCACTGGCACGAGTTTTTAATAAATTGATTGTTTCCCAATAGATCCAATGGTGACTGTTTGTACCTCTATCACTGCATGCAGTAGCATGTGTCGTCGTCGATGTGCATCGTGGGGTGGTTGGGGAAGAAGAAGAAGAAGATGGTGAAGAACTAAAACAAGATATTGAACTTCTGTCTTTGTGCTGACTTTTGTGTTTTTTTTGGTGATTTTTATTATGTATGCACATGCACGTATGCTTACCAAACGTTGTCTGTTTGCACTGTCTTCTCTGTTTTATTCTGCAAAGTCGTGATAAACAGCGGAAACGTTTTCGGGCAAACATGGGATAGCATTTACTAGATCACCACCACCAATAGGGCCAAATTGTGCAGAGAATTAGAACGAGAGGCTTTTCGAATAATTGGCAGCCTAGTTACTTGTTTCATCTCAGCGTTTTGGAATCTGTCCACATCATCAGAAACAACAACCCGGTTCAGTGTAGACAAAAAGAGTTTGTTTTCTCACTTGAACTCTTCAGTTAATTTTCATTGGTCTTTCTGCGAAATACCGCAAGCTGATTGGTGTTTGAAACACAATGCTGATTCGGCTTCTCTTCCTGTGCATTTTGAGCCGGATCTGGGTATCCATGAGACCCCGTTTATTTAACAGGGTACCCATATGAGTTCTGCCCTTTGGTTAAAAAATGGTTGTGACGTCACATACAACACAAAGGGCTTTAGCTTTAACAAAGAGTAAACCGACGAAATAAACTAAAAAGAAACTCGCAAGCAGTTTCCACCGTTCGAAGCAAATACATTTTAACAACCAGCCAATATTTCATCGAAGTAAATGCTGATTAATCACACGAGGAAGACTGATTAATCACATGACATCAAATTAACGTAACAGGGATATAAGAGAAAGTAATAATAAGGACTTTAATAAGTAACACTTTTGATGAGAAAGAGTTGTCTCTGCACGCAGGCTAGGCAAATCTAGGACCTGCGGGACGGCGTCGATGGTTTTCTGCGCGTTGGAATGTTTTTTCACCAATTAATGAATAGTTTTTCCGCTGAAAGCGCGTTAGTGCAGTAGGGTTTTTCCAAAGACCTTGTAGTCGAACGATCTGATTGGCTGTTAAGACTTAACCAAACAACAATGCTTTTTCAAAAATAAATGAATGGTTTTTCGGCTGGATGAAAGGCCCTTAGCTGGGCGGAAGAATTTTTACAAAGACATGAATGGTTTTCCCGCTGGCACAAAGTTCGTCCTTTTGTGAGGCGGAAGAATTTGAAGAAGGTTTGCCCTCCTGACTGGTTTCATTTAGAAATCAAACGATCTGATTGGACGCTGAGGCTTTTCTATAGCTTGATATAAGACGAGAGAGAGAGAGAGCAGGAGACTGCAGTTTTACAGTGCAGTGCAGCAACTAAAGTTTACTTATTTTGTTGCTATTTATGTTCAGTATCTTATCTCCAGGTTCGTATGGAATGCTTGAATTTCTAGATCACCGAATATTTTTTCTGCATTTTGTCACTGTTTCCCTTTATAACTTTGTTTGTGTGTATCGATATTAATTATATATTTATAATAATTATTAATCGATATATATTGTTCGCTTTACAGGTTCGATCTGAATTAGAGCTTCAAAATGAAGACAGTTTGGTTCTTGGTCCTTGTTCTTGGTTTTGCCTTTGCTGTTTGCAGTAAGTTTTTGGTTGCCATTGCTATTTTTAGCAAAATTTAGGAACGAATTGATTGGTCAGGGCTTCCTAATAACATAATACTTCTTTCGTACTTCCTAAATCCAGCACTGCAAGCCCCGAAATTGTTAGGCCTACCCGAGTAATCTTTTCCAAAGTAACCCCCATTTGATTGGCCATTTTGACATTTTAACTCTTTTTTACAGCTGCGTTTTAAAGACGTGACATAAATAGACTGCGTGCGTTTTTTGTCATGTGTCTTTTTTAAGTTTAATGCAACTAAATGCCAAAAATTCACATTTAAGATGCTGAGGAAGATGACGACTTTGAATTGAGAGATTTCGATGGATCCGAAAAGGGCATAGAGGAGGAAACTGAAAGTAAAGGTATGCTACATACCGGTAGATCTTGGAAGTGCTCATCAGACATAAAAAATTTTTGGAAAACTAAATCTAAAACATACAGTGGTTTCGTGGATCGACCCCCCGCCCCGACCTTATGATTCATGTCGCAGGTACTAATCCACTGAGCGACCGTTGCGCTGCTGAATCCCTGTGATTTTATTGATGTGATGTATGGAATATATAGATGTTATTAATGTTGCATATATCTGTTGCCAAACAGAAACAGAAAGCCCTATTCAGACAGCCCTATTTCCACCCTGAACCGAACCCTATGTTGGCCGGGCCTTAAACCCTGGTTGGGAACAAAGAAGACGTGGATACACGAGTGTGATATCTTTGTCTGTGAATACTGATGTGTCCCACCTTAAAAAATCGTCACGCGCCGTCACTGGCACGAGTTTTTAATAAAGTGATTGTTTCCCAATAGATCCAATGGTGACTGTTTGTACCTCTATCACTGCATGCAGTAGCACATGTCGTCGTCGATGTGCATCGTGGGGTGGTTGGGGAAGAAGAAGAAGATGGTGAAGAACTAAAACAAGATATTGAACTTCTGTCTTTGTGCTGACTTTTGTGTATTTTTTTGGTGATTTTTATTATGTATGCACATGCACGTATGCTTACCAAACGTTTTCTGTTTGTACTATCTACTCTGTTTTATTCTGCAAAGTCGTGATAAACAGCGGAAACGCTTTCGGGCAAACATAGGATAGCATTTACTAGATAGGGCCAAATTGTGGCTAAAATTACAACGAGAGGCTTTTCGAATACGTTTTTTTTTTAATAAGAAAGTGGTTTATAAGAAAGTGGTGCTCAACATCTTGAAAACTTAAGAAAGTTCAATACTGGATTCTTGAAACTTGACAAAGTTCTGTTTTATACTTTCACTCCTAATCTTCTGTGTGTTACTTTCGTTCTTCTGTTCAGTCGTTCATCTTGCTATTACACGAGTCTTATGACTATTATCAATGGAAAACGTGATATTTGTGCAACGTATACAGTGCCTTGAACTGTGCGTTTGCAGAAATACTACATTCCAAAAATTTTTCCTAAGAAAGTCACGAGAAAGTTTTGGTACTGAGAATATGAAATATCTAAGAAAGTTTCAATAGGTACTGGCCCAAAAGAAACTTTCTTATAAAATAAAAAACCTGTAATTGGCCTTGTTTCATCTCAGCTTTTTCGAATCTGTCCACATCATCAGAAACAAAAAGCCGGTTCTGTGTAGACAAAAAGAGTTTGTTTTCTCACTTGGGCTCTCAAGTTAATTTTCATTGGTCTTTCTGCGAAATACCGCAAGCTAATTGGTGTTTGAAACACAATGCTGATTCAACTTCTCTTCCTGTGCATTTTGAGCCGGATCTGGGTAGCTATGAGACCCCGCTAATTTAACAGGATACCCATATGAGTTCTGCCCTTTGGTTAAAAAATAGCAACGCTGTAGCAATGTCCGAAGGACGCTAAAGATGATGATAATAATGATGAAGATGATGTTAATAATGACGAAGATGACGAAGAAGAAGGCAACGATGATGAGAATGATGCTTATGTTGGTGATGATGATGATGATGATGATGATGATGATGATGATGATGATGATGATGATGATGATGATGATGATGACTTTGAAGAGGATGATAATGACCATAATGATCATGATAAAGACGATCATGGTGATGAATATGATGCTCGACGACGACGACAACGATGATGATGATCACGTTGAAGAAGAAAATGATGATCACCGTCCTCAACATGATCATCATCGTCTTCAACATGATCATCATTGTTGCAACATGATCATCATCTGCTTCAACAATGATGATCATGTTGAAGATAAAGATTTGTGATTGTGATAATGATGGTGATGATGATAATGATCCATTATGATGATGATGAGATTTTTGACAATGTGATCAGATGAATCTTTCCTGGAAGAATCCCAAAGCCTTGAATCGAAAATAGAAAACCTCTAGTAACGTATATTTACTAATAAATTTGAACTCATAGGTTAACTGTGTAACAAATAACTCCCCTCAGTGCACCGAAACCTGTAATCTTCGCTTCAAATGATGAATTTAATTCTAGAATCCCCAAAAGCTATCATAAGAATTCGCATACTATGCAGATGACTATATTCGATAATTAGTAGCACTTTGACGAATTGATTGCCAACTTTGAACCATTTATTTTCAGATGATTCTCGAAGCCGCAAACTGTTTTGAAAAAATATCTTCTGTCTAACTTGGCAACAATTTCTTCTGCGCCACGATCTCCTCCTCTCTTCACACGAAAATATCTTACATGTAAGAGGACTTCTAGAAACCTCTGAGAATAACAACCCAATCAAAAATTGTATGAAAATATTTCAAAATAAAAAATAAAATCAAATTAGATTTGAGCATCATTTTGCAATATTGTAGTCAAACCTTTTTGAAGCCCGACCGAGGCGGCTTTTTTGCGAGAAAATCTTGGTGTCAAATTTTTAGTTTCCTGCGTCTGGATCGAGCTCGCAACCCTTAGCGCAAGAAACAAGCGCATTATTCCATTGCGCTACACTAACAGTTGATACTAATTGATGTTTTTGGCAAGCAATTGCATCTTGTTAATTATGTCACTAACGACAACACTTAACGGCGATTTCAAAGTTTAATTTCTATTATTTGTGGTTTATCTTTTGTTACGTTTTGGCACGAAAGAGCGTCTATATGCCTATATGCCTATATGCCTATATGCCTATATATTCCTATATGCCTATTACAACGAACACCCTCTTAATATGTCCTTCGGACATAAAATCCTGGTAGTCGAACGATCTGATTGGATGTTAGGACTTAACCAATCAATAATGCTTTTTTAACAATAAATGAATGGCTTTTCGGCTGGATAAAAGGCCCTTAGCTGGGCGGAAGAATTTTTCCAAAGACCTGGTAGTCGAACGATCTGATTGGATGTTAGGACTTTACCAAACAATAATGCTTTTTCAAAAATAAATGAATGGTTTTTCGGCTGGATGAAAGGCCCTTAGCTGGGCGGAAGAATTTTTACAAAGACCTTGTAGTCGAACGATCTGATTGGTTGATAGCACTTTATCAAACAATAATGCTTGTTCAAAAATAAATGAATGGTTTTTCAGCTGGATAAAAGGCCCTCAGTTGGGCGGAAGAATTTTTACAAAGACCTGGTAGTCGAACGATCTGATTGGCTGTTGAGACTTAACTAAACAATAATGCTTGTTCAAAAATAAATGAATGGTTTTTCAGCTGGATAAAAGGCCCTCAGTTGGGCGGAAGAATTTTTACAAAGACCTGGTAGTCTAACGATCTGATTGGATGTTAGGACTTAACCAAACAATAATGCTTTTTCAAAAATAAATGAATGGTTTTTCGGCTGGATAAAAGGCCCTTAGCTGGGCGGAAGAATTTTTCCAAAGTCCTGGTAGTCTAACGATCTGATTGGATGTTAGGACTTTACCAAACAATAATGCTTTTTCAAAAATAAATGAATGGTTTTTCCGCTGGATAAAAGACTGTGCGGAAGAATTTTTACAAAGACATGAATGGTTTTCCCGCTGGCACAAAGTTCGTCCTTTTGTGAGGCGGAAGAATTTGAAGAAGGTTTGCCCTCCTGACTGGTTTCATTTAGAAATCAAACGATCTGATTGGACGCTGAGGCTTTTCTATAACTTGATATAAGACGAGAGAGAGATAGCAGGAGAAAGTAGTTTTACAGTGCAGCGCAGCAACTAAAGTTTACTTATTTTGTTGCTATTTGTGTTCAGTATCTTATCTCCAGGTTCGTATGGAATGCCTGAATTCCTAGATCACCGAATATTTTTTCTGCGCTTTTCACTGTTTCCCTTTATAACCTTGTTTGTATGAATCTATTTTAATTATATATTTGATTAATTATTAACAAATATATATTGTTGGTTTTACAGGGTCGATCTGAATTAAAGCTTCAAAATGAAGACAGTTTGGTTTTTGGCCCTTGTTCTTGGTTTTGCCTTTGCTGTTTGCAGTAAGTTGGGTTGGCATTGCTTTTTAAGCAAAATTTATGAACGAATAGATTTGTCAGGGCTTCCTAATAACATAATACTTTCGTACTTCCTAAATCCAGCACTGCAAGCCCCGAAATTGTTAGGCCTACCCGAGTACCCTTTTCCAAAGTAACCCCCATTTGATTGGCCATTTTTACATTTTAACTCTTTTTTACAGCTGCGTTTTAAAGACGTGACATAAATAGACTGCGTGCATTTTTTGTCATGTGTCTTTTTTAAGTTTAATGCAACTAAATGCCAAAAATTTACATTTAAGATGCTGAGGAAGATGAAGACTTTGAGTTGAGAGATTTCGATGGATCCGAAAAGGGCATAGAGGAGGACAATGAAAGTAAAGGTATGGTGCCAGGTGCCATTACACTCTTTTTTTTGAACTGACCTGACACTGAACTGACTGAACTGACCTTAACATTAAGCAACTTGAGGGCTCAATTGAATTACTCTAAGCAACTAAGAAGTCAAATAACCAAGCTTATTCTCTTTCTTGTGTTAGGAAATTGTTCTTCGTTCTTATGTTTTGCATGTTGAAGTTCGTTAGCTAACGATTTTCCACTTGCTGTCTCCCAAAAGTCATGTTGTAAGGCTAACAGATGCCGATTTTGACCCGCGAAGTCAGGGGTGGTTAGTAGGTACAAAAAATGTTAAGCAACGTTTAAGCAACTTTGAGGGCTGAAATGTCTAAAATTTTAAGCAATTTTGAGGGCTGGACGCACGTCAAGGTGCTTGTTAAAAAAAATTGTATGTACAGCACACAGTTTGTTATAAGAGTATACCTTATTTTTTGCTGAGCCTCCATATTGCTAAGAGTTTTCAATGACGAATAACATGATGTTTGTGAATTCATGCTGAACGATATTTCCAAGGCAATAAAAGCAACTGACTGTTCTCTTTTTTGTCGGCTATGAAATACGAAACAGATGAAATAAATTTATGTTCCAGTGGGGCAAGATGAAATGATGAAATCTGCCCCGTGGAAGAGATCATTGATCCAATCATTTCGCTTATTGTCCTCCGCCTTCTTATTGGTCAATGGTTGTAAATTGAGGTTGAAGGTCGAGGCGAGAAGTTAAGTAAATATGAAATTCATATAGTCTAAAATACGACACACTAAGTTTATGAGATAAAATGGTGTACCTATCAGTAAATTTTGATAACCGATGCTTTGATCCTATGTACTGTAGCTGAATTTAGGCCTATAATTTACTTAGAGGGGTAGGTATACTAGCGATTATTAATGTGATAGTTTTATGATATTTTTTTCTGTGAGTGGTAATGTGCCTCGCCTGAAAAAATCGTCCGCACCGCCCGCTGGTACGAGTTTTTAATAAAGTGCTTGTCTCCCAATAGATCCATTCCATTCCTTTTGCACCTCTGCCAGTACTTGCAGCGACAGATGTCGTCGTCGATGTGCAACGTGGGGTATCCGTTGGGGAAGAAGAAGAAGAAGATGGTGAAGAACTAAAACAAGATATTGAACTTCTGTCTTTGTGCTGAATTTTGTGTTTTTTTGGCGATTTTTATTATGTATGCACATGCACGTATGCTTACCAAACGTTGTCTGTTTGTACTGTCTTCTCTGTTTTATTCTGCAAAGTCGTGATAAACAGCGGAAACGTTTTCGGGCAAACATGGGATAGCATTTACTAGATAGGGCCAAAATGTGGAGGAAATTACAACGAGAAGCTTTTCGAATAATTGGCAGACTAGTTACTTGTCTAATCTCAGCGTTTTGGAATCTGACCACATCGTCGGAAAGAAAAAGCCGGCTCTGTTTAGACAAAAAGAGTTTGTTTTCTCACTTGAACTCTTCAGTTACTTTTCATTGGTCTTACTGCGAAATACCGCAAGCTGATTGGTGTTTGAAACACAATGCTGATTCAGCTTCTCTTCCTGTGAATAAGGAGTTAAATCAGATTAACACATAACAGTTAGTTTTGTAACCAACTTAAAAGAAAGTGATTAAAAAAAAAACAATTAGTATGCCTTCGCCCTTATTTTGAATGGAAATTGAAACTTGGCGCGCAATCTCAAAAAGTCGCAAAATGTAGTCACAAGAGGGTATGTCTACAAGGCTATGACATACTGCATATTAGTGATTAGTGAAAGAAAATTTCAATTCGTGAAGCTAACAGAGTAGCCTGCAGCACCATCTGCCATATGTAATATTTGTTCTGACTTGGGTGACAGCGGATATGAGGATATAGACAGTGGCGTAGCGGAGGTCTGTTGGGGCCCTTAGTGACGTAGTGGGACTGGGGCCTGTTGCAACCATGTCTAATTATGGCGGAGGAAGCTTAAATAGGAAATAGGAACTAGAAAATAGGTACCACGCACAAAGAAATAGGGACTAGGAAACTGTAGGTATTTCGAAAGCTTTTTGGATGTTTGAATATTTTTGTGGTTATAACAAGCACTTAAATCATTACACAAAGGAGAGTCAGGTTTTCAAACTTCAGGTAACGATAAGCTTACCCTGCTGTAAAGCATCAATTTTGCAATATCTTGTGACTCGTTCACTTGCAAGTAGTTTGTCATATAAGAAAACACCCGTATTTCTGAGGGGCGATTCACTCCTTGGAAGTCTCGTACACCTTTGCTGCAAGTCCTATTGTGTTCTTGGAAATCCCTTGGAGGTCCTTTTGTTTTGACAGAAATCTCGTACGCTTTTTCGCAGAGTGAAATGCCCCGCGCGTATTTCATCAAGAAAGATCATTTCATAAAGACATAATTTTAAGGTTGGGGCCCCCTTAGTGGTTTGCCCTAAAGGTAACCACTGTCAGCTATGCCACTGGATATAGATTGAAAAAAGAAAAACTTGGTATGTAAAAACTTGGAAGCTTGGGAAATTTGGTAGGGAGACTTGATATTTTCTGGGTTCCGGTCACTCATTTACCAACCTTGCAGGGATGAAAAGCTGAATGGGCTAACATTTGATTAAGGAATACAATGTATAGAGAAAGATGGTGGGCAAAAACAGACTATTAATCAACGCCATACAACCAATCAAAATGTCTTCTGAACCTCATCAAGCCAGTAATTTCAACAGTATTTTATTTGTTTATTGTAAGGTACATGACACACTAAAAACAGTCAACATTTGAATAATCTTATTTCTTGGCAGATTCAGAGGTACCTGAAGCTGGTTCAGGGGTAGCAACAGTCTCTTGCTTCTGTGGCCATTTACCTTCCTTTATCAGCCTCTTTTTCTCTTTATCAATTCTTTGCATTCTATGATACTAAAAAGAAAAAATTTTCTCTTAAGTAAAAAAGCCTTTAAATAGGAAAAAATAAGTCTGGAACAGTTATCCAAAAGATGCAAAGGCATGCTTGTCATAAAAATAGTCAGAATTCTGCCAAAATGCCAATGACAGATGCTTAGAACTAATTAGATTTTTCTGTAAGTGACATAATACAATAGATTGAAATCGAACCTGGACGTTTATATTTTACAGTTATTACACGGTTTTGCCAATATTTTGGCTCGGCTTTTCCTTTTTTCTGAAAAATTACATGGTTTTTCAGTTTTGAAAATCTCGTCGGTGATTGGTTTATGGCATTTCTGGATAATTTTTCTGGTTTTTGGTTAAGCTTTTGCAATTTTGGTACTGAATGCCAACTCCGTCAAGCTACAGGTTAGCCCACAATGAAAACAAAAAAGGTATGGAAGGAAAACACCTCAAAAACATGAAGGGAAGAGTAATAGTTGATTAAGCTAGAGTTTTAATAGATTCTGTGCAATTTTTGTGAAAACGGAGACTTAACATCGTGCCATACAGTTTTATTCAAAATATCACATGGTTTTACGGCTTTTGAGCAAATTTTGTGCAGTTTTCTCGTTTTCAGAGCTTCCCTCCCAAACAGCCCTCCACAAGCAAGGACACAGAAGTTCAACAATAGTATAGCACAAAGTTTCACAGATTAAAGATGATTTTTACCAATTTCTTCTGATGCATGCACTCAAGGTAATCCTCTCTTTCATTTTTGCAATTAATATACCAATCATTCCTTCCAGCTTCTCTTCCACATTCTATTAAATCTTCATAAAACCGAAAGCATCGGTTACTTCCTCCACGATTTGATACACCATACATTTCACAACCTGAAAAGATGATATAGCAGTGCTTAGACATATGAAAGGTATTGGCATAAAGATCATTTCGGTAGAATTTAAATTTCTCGAAATCGCAAGATATCAATCTTTCGATGCAAAAATCATATAAAGCACCCAAAAATTAGTCCAGGTGCAAAGTTTTACTAGCTCAGCATGTGTATTATCGATTTTAGGAGCCTCCAAAGTTTACGATTTTATAAGGGCTTTGATCGCGTGGGGTAAAAAGTTTCACCAAGTTCATTTTTTGCGGTCAAAGCTTTTATGAAATTGGGAACTTTGAATGCTCATAAGATAAAGAACACAAGCACTAGGACAGTGAAACTTTGTACCCAGACTAAGTTTTGGCTGCTTTATAAGACTTTCATATTGAAAACTCAATATCATGTGATTTTGAAAAATTTTGATACCGTGTGACGTCATACCAAAATGATATGTTGTCAGATTGACAACCCATGTGGCAATGTTATACAGTAACTGTATTTCTTGTAGTCTCAGTGACATTACATATTGGAGTATCAGGTATTGTCTGGGAGGTTGTACCAAAGAAAATAACTCCATTGATTTTCTGGTAATGAATAATAATCAGGATGTTTGGTTTTTAACCCCTCTATTTGTACCAATACACTATGCTTTGTTAGCAGTAGGCCCTGGCTGTGACGCTACCATGGCTAGCCTTGAGCCCTGACCACACTGAGCTTTTGACACCACGAGTCAGCTGGATTACACCAGGAAGCCACAGCACACACAGTTACCTACCCTAATGTAATTCTAAAATACCCATTAGCAGTATCAATATAAATGCAAGGAAGGAACTTTCTGCTACCTAAACCAGATACGGCAGATAGTAGGGCTGATAGAAGATAGTTACTGTACTTGATAGCAAATCTGAGAGAATAATTGTAAATATTCGAAACCTCAATTACAAAATGGCATTATAACTACCATTAAGGTAAGTAGGTACACAAGGTACCTTTAAAGCATGACATTATTTACTTCAATCAACATTTATTATAGCTACAAAATCTTCGCTCACCTTTTCGCGTTGCAAGACAAGAAAGCAAGGTAAATCTTCTATTCGGTTGAAAAAGGCCAGAGAGCAGTAGAGGGTAGAGCAGTCTGTGTTGGGCCAGGAGGCGCAGAAGCTGGACAGAAAGACCGTAGAAAATTGAATTGAATTGCACTTCGTCATAATGTTCCTTCCACTCTTCTGATTTCGTTCTCTTCACAAAATTCCATTACACGAAGAGAAAAAAGCGAAAAAGGGCTCGATTTCATGCCTGATTTCGATGAAAAAGCCGCAATAAGCAAGGAAAATAAAAAGCAATGTATTGATTCGTCCAATCCAATTGATATAGATATATTAAACAAATAATTACAAAAATTCTTTAACTTCTCCAAAATAAATTAGTGTAGAAAAATCTATTAATGTAAATAATCTGAATATTTTCCACATTCTAAATTACCGATTTCCATTTTTCGTAACGTTGTGACAATAACATCAAAGATGAATTTTCCTTATCAATTATATATAACAGCAAATGTATGAATGCAATTTTTATTGGAAGCATTGAAGCGTATTTTGCCAAATCTCGGCAATATTTTGCGGACTTTGGTAACACATTAACGGTTTGGCAGATTTCCCCGATTTGCAACCTTTTCCAGATTTTTCTGCCCCTTGCCCTCCCCAAAAACAGCCATTGTATTATAGAATTACCAAATTGTCCGAGGAAAGTAGGTTTTCTCTAATACGCGAGTAAAAACCAGTACAGTCGAATGCGCAATATCAAGTGGGTTAAAACTTTGTACCCATACGGATTCGCAGAGGTCTGTCGAAGCCAGCGGAGAAGCGGAGGGGATTATTGCGCGTCTCAAGAAGCATTTCGCTACCTTGATTCGAGTTTCCCAAATAAAGTGGGTACAATCTTACAAGAGTCACGGCCTGGTGTATGCAATTCTACAGCAAGATATTATTATACAGCAAATAAGTCGTGATATAGCAGAAACATTTTATCTAATGACGAGTACCACAAAGTTCTGATAAGTACCACAAAATACAGAGAAGTACCACAAAGTACTGACAAGTACCATGAAGTACCGAAAAGTACCACAAAATACCGACAAGTACAACAAAGTACTGGCAAGTACCAAGAATTACCGAGAAGGACCACAAAGTACTGAGAAGTATCAACAAGTACTGACGAGTACCATAAAATACGGATAAGTACCATAAAGTAACGACGAGTACCATAAAGTACTGACAAGTACCACAGAGTATGGAAAAGTACCAAAAAGTACGGAGAAGAACTACAAAGTACGGAGAAGTATCACAGAGTACTGAGAAGTACCAACATGTACTGATAAGTACCACAAAGCACTGACAAGTACCATAAAGTAACGACGAGTACCATAAAGTACTGACAAGTACCATAAATTGAGAAGTACCACAGAAGTACTGAGAAGTACCACAAAGTACTGAGAAGTACAGTAACAGAGTACGGACAAGTACCAACATGCACTGAGAAGTACCACAAAGTACTGAGAAGTACCACAAAGTAACGAGAAGTACCACAGAAGTACCACAAGTACAGAGTATGGAAAAGTACCAACAAGTACGGATTAAGAACTACAAAGTACGGAGAAGTACCACAAAAGTACTGAGAAGTACCAACATGTACTGACAAGTACCACAATGTACTGACGAGTACCATAAAGTACTGACAAGCACCACAAAGTGCAGAGGAGTACCACAAAGTACTGAAAAGTACCATAAAGTACCGAAAAGTACTCAAGTAAGAGAGAAGTACCACAAAACTGAGAAGTACCACAAAGTACTGAGAAGTACCACTAAGTACGGAGAAGCACCACAGAGTACGGAGAAGTACCACAAAGTACTGAGAAGTACCATAAAGTACTGAGAAGTACCACAAAGTACTGAGAAGTACCAGTTAAAAGTACTGAGAAGTACCAAAAGTACTGAGAAGTACCAACAAGTACCGAGACAACCGACAGGAAGTACCATAAAGTACCGAGAAGTACAAAGTACTGAAAAGTGCAACCACGTACCTGAGAAGTACCACAGTACTGAGAAGTACCACGAGTACTGAGAAGTACCATAAAGTACCGAGACCATAAAGTACTGAGAAGTACCAAAGTAAGATACCGAGAAGTACTGAGAAGTACCAAAAGTACTGAAAGTACCACAAAGTACCATAGACGGATTAGAACCAACAAGTAGAAGTACCAATAAAGACTGAGAAGTACCACAAAGTACTGAGAAGTACCATAAAGTACTGAGGAGTACCATAAAGTACCGAGAAGTACCACAAAGTGCTGAGAAGTAATAAAAGTACTGAGAAGTACCACAAAGTACTGAGAAGTACCATAAAGTACCGAGAAGTACCATAAAGTACCGAGAAGTACCACAAAGTACTGAGAAGTACCACAGAGAACTGAGAAGTACCACAAAGTACTGAGAAGTACCACAAATTACCGACGAGCACCATAGAGTACGGATTAGTACCAACAAGTACCGAGAAGTACCACAAAGTACTGAGAAGTACCACAAAGTACTGAGAAGTACCATAAAGTACTGAGGAGTACCATAAAGTACCGAGAAGTACCACAAAGTACTGAGACGTACCACAGAGTATGGAGAACAAATACAAAGTACTGAGAAGTACCACAAAGCACTTGAATTGTGATGAGAAGTACGTAAATTAATTCATTATCAGATTTCTTTTTGATGTAAATGATCTATAATTTATGTGAATATATTTTAATATATTTCAAGAAATTAATTTATTTCAAGGTGGATATATTTCAGTGCTCCCTTCGTTCTTTTGTGAGGCGGAAGAAATTAAGGAAGGTTTTGTCTCGCGGCTGGTTTCATTAAAAATCAAGTGATCTGATTGGATGTTAGGACTTTACCAAACAAAATGCTTTCTCAACAATAAATGAATGGTTTTTCCGCTGGATCAAAAGAGCCTTTGGGGGGAAGAATTTTACAAAGACATGAATGGTTTTTCCGCTGGCACAAAGTTCGTCCTTTTGTGAGGCGGAAGAAATTAAGGAAGGTTTTGTCTCGCGGCTGGTTTCATTAAAAATCAAACGATCTGATTGGACGCTGAGGCTTTTCTATAACTTGATATAAGACGAGAGAGATAGCAGGAGAAAGTAGTTTTGCAGTGCAGTGCAGCAACTAAAGTTTCGTTGCTATTTGTGTTCAGTATCTTATCTCCAGGTTCGTATGGAATGCCATTTCTAGATCACCGAATATTTTTTCTGCGTTTTTCACTGTTTCCCTTTATAACTTTGTTTGTATGTATCTATTTTAATTATATATATGATTAATTATTAATCAATTGTTTCATTTACAGGGTCGATCTGAATTAAAGCTTCAAAAATGAAGACAGTTTGGTTTTGGCCCTTGTTCTTGGTTTTGCCTTTGCTGTTTGCAGTAAGTTGGGTTTATGAACGAATGGATTGGTCAGGGCTTCCTAATAAAATAATACTTCTTTCGTACTTCCTAAATCCAGCACTGCAAGCCCCGAAATTGTTAGGCCTACCCGAGTACTCTTTTCCAAAGTAACCATTTGATTGGCCATTTTGACATTTTAACTCTTTACAGCTGCGTTTTAAAGACGCGACATGAATAGAGTGCGTTTTTTGTCATGTGTCTTTTTTAAGTTTAATGCAACTAAATGCCAAAAATTCACATTTAAGATGCTGAGGAAGAGGAAGACTTTGAATTGAGAGATTTCGATGGATCCGAAAAGGGCATAGAGGAGGAAACTGAAAGTAAAGGTATGCTACATACGGGTAGATCTTGGAAGTGCTCATCAGACATAAAATTTTTTTGGAAAACTAAATCTAAAACATACGGTGGTTTCGTGGATCTTCCCCCCCCCGCCCCGACTTTATGATTCATGTCGCAGGTACTAATCCACTGAGCGACCGAAGCGCTGCTGAATCCCTGTGATTTTATTGATGTGATTTATGGAACATGTAGATGTTATTAATGTTGCGTATATCTGTTGCCAAAAGAAAGCCCTATTCAGACAGCCCTATTTCCACCCTGAACCGAACCCTATGTTGGCCGGGCCTTAAACCCTGGTTGGGAACAAAGAAGACGTGGATACACGAGTGTGATATCTTTGTCTGTGAATAGTGATGTGTCCCACCTGAAAAAATCGTCACGCGCCGTCACTGGCACGAGTTTTTAATAAAGTGATTGTTTCCCAATAGATCCAATGGTGACTGTTTGTACCTCTATCACTGCATGCAGTAGCATGTGTCGTCGTCGATGTGCATCGTGGGGTGGTTGGGGAAGAAGAAGAAGAAGATGGTGAAGAACTAAAACAAGATATTGAACTTCTGTCTTTGTGCTGACTTTTGTGTTTTTTTGGCGATTTTTATTATGTATGCACATGCACGTATGCTTACCAAACGTTGTCTGTTTGCACTGTCTTCTGTTTTATTCTGCAAAGTCGTGATAAACAGCGGAAACGTTTTCGGGCAAACATAGGACAGCATTTACTAGATCACCACCACCAATAGGGCCAAATTGTGCAGAGAATTAGAACGAGAGGCTTTTCGAATAATTGGCAGCCTAGTTAGCTACTTGTTTCATCTCAGCGTTTTGGAATCCGTCCACATCATCAGAAACAACAACCCGGTTCAGTGTAGACAAAAAGAGTTTGTTTTCTCACTTGAACTCTTCAGTTAATTTTCATTGGTCTTTCTGCGAAATACCGCAAGCTGATTGGTGTTTGAAACACAATGCTGATTCGGCTTCTCTTCCTGTGCATTTTGAGCCGGATCTGGGTATCCATGAGACCCCGTTTATTTAACAGGGTACCCATATGAGTTCTGCCCTTTGGTTAAAAATGGTTGTGACGTCACATACAACACAAAGGGCTTTAGCTTTAACAAAGAGTAAACTGACGAAATAAACTAAAAGAAACTCGCAAGCAGTTTCCACCGTTCGAAGCAAATACATTTTAACAACCAGCCAATATTTCATCGAAGTAAATGCTGATTAATCACACGAGGAAGACTGATTAATCACATGACATCAAATTAACGTAACAGGGATATAAGAGAAAGTAATAATAAGGACTTTAATAAGTAACACTTTTGATGAGAAAGAGTTGTCTCTGCACGCAGGCTAGGCAAATCTAGGACCTGCGGGACGGCGTCGATGGTTTTCTGCGCGTTGGAATGTTTTTTCACCAATTAATGAATAGTTTTTCCGCTGAAACGCGTTAGTGCAGTAGGGTTTTTCCAAAGACCTTGTAGTCGAACGATCTGATTGGCTGTTAAGACTTAACCAAACAACAATGCTTTTTCAAAAATAAATGAATGGTTTTTCGGCTGGATGAAAGGCCCTTAGCTGGGCGGAAGAATTTTTACAAAGACATGAATGGTTTTCCCGCTGGCACAAAGTTCGTCCTTTTGTGAGGCGGAAGAATTTGAAGAAGGTTTGCCCTCCTGACTGGTTTCATTTAGAAATCAAACGATCTGATTGGACGCTGAGGCTTTTCTATAGCTTGATATAAGACGAGAGAGAGAGAGAGCAGGAGACTGCAGTTTTACAGTGCAGTGCAGCAACTAAAGTTTACTTATTTTGTTGCTATTTATGTTCAGTATCTTATCTCCAGGTTCGTATGGAATGCTTGAATTTCTAGATCACCGAATATTTTTCTGCATTTTGTCACTGTTTCCTTTATAACTTTGTTTGTGTGTATCGATATTAATTATATATTTATAATAATTATTAATCGATATATATTATTCGCTTTACAGGTTCGATCTGAATTAGAGCTTCAAAATGAAGACAGTTTGGTTCTTGGTCCTTGTTCTTGGTTTTGCCTTTGCTTTTGCAGTAAGTTTTGGTTGCCATTGCTATTTTAGCAAAATTTAGGAACGAATTGATTGGTCAGGGCTTCCTAATAACATAATACTTCTTTCGTACTTCCTAAATCCAGCACTGCAAGCCGAAATTGTTAGGCCTACCTGAGTAATCTTTTCCAAAGTAACCCCATTTGATTGGCCATTTTGACATTTTAACTCTTTTTACAGCTGCGTTTTAAAGACGTGACATAAATAGACTGCGTGCGTTTTTGTCATGTGTCTTTTTAAGTTTAATGCAACTAAATGCCAAAAATTCACATTTAAGATGCTGAGGAAGAGGAAGACTTTGAATTGAGAGATTTCGATGGATCCGAAAAGGGCATAGAGGAGGATACTGAAAGTAAAGGTATGCTACATACGGGTAGATCTTGGAAGTGCTCATCAGACATAAAAATTTTTTGGAAAACTAAATCTAAAACATACGGTGGTTTCGTGGATCGACCCCCCCGCCCCGACCTTATGATTCATGTCGCAGGTACTAATCCACTGAGCGACCGAAGCGCTGCTGAATCCCTGTGATTTTATTGATGTGATTTATGGAATATATAAGACATTATTAGTGTTGTATATATCTGTTGCCAAACAGAAAGCCCTATTCAGACAGCCCTATTTCCACCCTGAACCGAACCCTATGTTGGCCGGGCCTTAAACCCTGGTTGGGAACAAAGAAGACGTGGATACACGAGTGTGATATCTTTGTCTGTGAATAGTGATGTGTCCCACCTGAAAAAATCGTCACGCGCCGTCACTGGCACGAGTTTTTAATAAAGTGATTGTTTCCCAATAGATCCAATGGTGACTGTTTGTACCTCTATCACTGCATGCAGTAGCACATGTCGTCGTCGATGTGCATCGTGGGGTGGTTGGGGAAGAAGAAGAAGATGGTGAAGAACTAAAACAAGATATTGAACTTCTGTCTTTGTGCTGACTTTTGTGTATTTTTTCACGTTTTTTTTAATAAGAAAGTGGTTTATAAGAAAGTGGTGCTCAAAATCTTAAAAACTTAAGAAAGTTCAATACTGGATTCTTGAAACTTAAGAAAGTTCTGTGTTATATTTTCACTCTTAATGCTCTATGTTCTGTTTTCGCTCTTCTGTTCAGTCGTTCATCTTGCTATTACACGAGTCTTATGACCATTTTCTATGGAAAACGTGATATTTGTGCAACAAATACAGTGCCTTAAACTGTGCGTTTGCAGAAATACTACATTCCAAAAATTTTCCTAAAAAAGTCACAAGAAAGTTTTGGTACTGAAAATATGAAATATCTAAGAAAGTTTCAATACTGGCCCAAAAAAACTTTCTTATAAAATAAAAACGTGTACCGAAGGACGCTAAAGATGATGATGATAATGATGAAGATGATGTTAATAATGACGAAGATGACGAAGAAGAAGGCAACGATGATGAGAATGATGCTTATGTTGGTGATGATGATGATGATGATGATGAAGATGATGATGATGATGATGATGATGATGATGATGATGATGATGATGACTTTGAAGAGGATGATAATGACCATAATGATCATGATAAAGACGATCATGGTGATGAATATGATGCTCGACGACGACGACAACGATGATGATGATCACGTTGAAGAAGAAAATGATGATCACCGTCCTCAACATGATCATCATCGTCTTCAACATCATCATCATCGTTTCAACATGATCATCATCTGCTTCAACAATGATGATCATGTTGAAGATAAAGATTTGTGATTGTGATAATGATGGTGATGATGATAATGATCCATTATGATGATGATGAGATTTTTGACAATGTGATCAGATGAATCTTTCCTTGAAGAATCCCAAAGCTTTGAATCGAAAATAGAAAACCTCTAGTAACGTATATTTACTAATAAATTTGAACTCATAGGTTAACTGTGTAACAAATAACTCCCCTCAGTGCACCGAAACCTGTAATCTTCGCTTCAAATGATGAATTTAATTCTAGAATCCCCAAAAGCTATCATAAGAATTCGCATACTATGCAGATGACTATATTCGATAATTAGTAGCACTTTGACGAATTGATTGCCAACTTTGAACCATTTATTTTCAGATGATTCTCGAAGCCGCAAACTGTTTTGAAAAAATATCTTCTGTCTAACTTGGCAACAATTTCTTCTGCGCCACGATCTCCTCCTCTCTTCACACGAAAATATCTTACATGTAAGAGGACTTCTAGAAACCTCTGAGAATAACAACCCAATCAAAAATTGTATGAAAATATTTCAAAATAAAAAATAAAATCAAATTAGATTTGAGCATCATTTTGCAATATTGTAGTCAAACCTTTTTTTGAAGCCCGACCGAGGCGGCTTTTTTGCGAGAAAATCTTGGTGTCAAATTTTTAGTTTCCTGCGTCTGGATCGAGCTCGCAACCCTTAGCGCAAGAAACAAGCGCATTATTCCATTGCGCTACACTAACAGTTGATACTAATTGATGTTTTTGGCAAGCAATTGCATCTTGTTAATTATGTCACTAACGACAACACTTAACGGCGATTTCAAAGTTTAATTTCTATTATTTGTGGTCTATCTTTTGTTACGTTTTGGCACGAAAGAGCGTCTATATGCCTATATGCCTATATGCCTATATGCCTATATTCCTATATGCCTATTACAACGAACACCCTCTTAATATGTCCTTCGGACATAATTGAAAGGCCCTTAGCTGGGCGGAAGAATTTTACAAAGACCTTGTAGTCGAACGATCTGATTGGTTGATAGCACTTTATCAAACAATAATGCTTGTTCAAAAATAAATGAATGGTTTTCAGCTGGATAAAAGGCCCTCAGTTGGGCGGAAGAATTTTTACAAAGACCTGGTAGTCGAACGATCTGATTGGCTGTTGAGACTTAACTAAACAATAATGCTTGTTCAAAAATAAATGAATGGTTTTTCAGCTGGATAAAAGGCCCTCAGTTGGGCGGAAGAATTTTTACAAAGACCTGGTAGTCTAACGATCTGATTGGATGTTAGGACTTAACCAAACAATAATGCTTTTTCAAAAATAAATGAATGGTTTTTCGGCTGGATAAAAGGCCCTTAGCTGGGCGGAAGAATTTTTCCAAAGTCCTGGTAGTCTAACGATCTGATTGGATGTTAGGACTTTACCAAACAATAATGCTTTTTCAAAAATAAATGAATGGTTTTTCCGCTGGATAAAAGACTGTGCGGAAGAATTTTTACAAAGACATGAATGGTTTTCCCGCTGGCACAAAGTTCGTCCTTTTGTGAGGCGGAAGAATTTGAAGAAGGTTTGCCCTCCTGACTGGTTTCATTTAGAAATCAAACGATCTGATTGGACGCTGAGGCTTTTCTATAACTTGATATAAGACGAGAGAGAGATAGCAGGAGAAAGTAGTTTTACAGTGCAGCGCAGCAACTAAAGTTTACTTATTTTGTTGCTATTTGTGTTCAGTATCTTATCTCCAGGTTCGTATGGAATGCCTGAATTCCTAGATCACCGAATATTTTTCTGCGCTTTTCACTGTTTCCTTTATAACCTTGTTTGTATGAATCTATTTTAATTATATATTTGATTAATTATTAACAAATATATATTGTTGGTTTTACAGGGTCGATCTGAATTAAAGCTTCAAAATGAAGACAGTTTGGTTTTGGCCCTTGTTCTTGGTTTTGCCTTTGCTGTTTGCAGTAAGTTTGGTTGCCATTGCTATTTTTAGCAAATTTTATGAACAGATTGATTGGTCAGGGCTTCCTAATAACATAATACTTCTTTCGTACTTCCTAAATCCAGCACTGCAAGCCCCGAAATTGTTAGGCCTACCCGAGTAATCTTTTCCAAAGTAACCCCCATTTGATTGGCCATTTTGACATTTTAACTCTTTTTTACAGCTGCGTTTTAAAGACGTGACATAAATAGACTGCGTGCGTTTTTTGTCATGTGTCTTTTTTAAGTTTAATGCAACTAAATGCCAAAAATTCACATTTAAGATGCTGAGGAAGATGACGACTTTGAATTGAGAGATTTCGATGGATCCGAAAAGGGCATAGAGGAGGAAACTGAAAGTAAAGGTATGGTGCCAGGTGCCATTACACTCTTTTTTGAACTGACCTGACACTGAACTGACTGAACTGACCTTAACATGAAGCAAATTGAGGGCTCAATTGAATTACTGTAAGCAACTAAGAAGTCAAATAACCAAGCTTATTCTCTTTCTTGTGTTAGGAAATTGTTCTTCGTTCTTATGTTTTGCATGTTGAAGTTCGTTAGCTAACGATTTTCCACTTGCTGTCTCCCAAAAGTCATGTTGTAAGGCTAACAGATGCCGATTTTGACCCGCGAAGTCAGGGTGGTTAGTAGGTACAAAAATGTTAAGCAACGTTTAAGCAACTTTGAGGGCTGAAATGTCAAAAATTTTAAGCAATTTTGAGGGCTGGACGCACGTCAAGGTGCTTATTAAAAAATTGTATGTACAGCACACAGTTTGTTATAAGAGTATACCTTATTTTTGCTGAGCCTCCATATTGCTAAGAGTTTTCAATGACGAATAACATGATGTTTGTGAATTCATGCTGAACGATATTTCCAAGGCAATAAAAGCAACTGACTGTTCTCTTTTTGTCGGCTATGAAATACGAAACAGATGAAATAAATTTATGTTCCAGTGGGGCAAGATGAAATGATGAAATCTGCCCCGTGGAAGAGGACAGACCATACGGCATGTACGCAAAGATGATCATGGTAGCGATTTCCAGAGAAGGGTGACCTTTGAAATTGCAGTATTTGAAAACCTTCATCGTTAAGAATGATCACAACAAACATTGGTATTAAGAGACATACAGTGATGACAAAGCCATAAAACAAGCAAATAACAAAGTCTTGAACAAAGGGAGCAATCAAAAAAGAAATACAAGCTGAAAAAAATGACTTTTACATAATTTGGAGGGTTCTGATTTAGACCGATTCTGATTGCAATAGAATCGAGAGGATCAGGCTTTGTTTATTTCAAATGGGTGAAATTAATGTACCCTCTTTTGAACGCCCTTCCTATAAAAAGCCCCGGAAATTTGAGTGAGCGCTTAGTACAATATGTAGGACCTATCACTGTTCAAGATGATGAAAGAAAGATCAAGTGAAGTGATGTTTAATCTTTTCACTTACTTCATCATATTGACACGATAGTCAGTAACGTAACGTCTTCCTTCTTCAGAAGCTCCCGTCTTTTTGTTTGACTGTTTGGCCACACATTGCTCGCGAAAAATTTTTGCTTGATACAAGCTTAAAATGTTGTTTGAAGTTTTTCAAAAACAAAATTTTTCAGAAACAATGCTGAGCAAATTCTGCTTGTCAAGCAATGTTTCGAGACGTGACCAAACGTTCAAACATTGCTAATAAAGAAAATCTTAAAATTTTTGTGCAGCAGATATCGTTTGGATAGGGCCTTAGGTCTAGCTTATGCATTGAAGTTATGCTGCAGGGAATTTAATTCGGTTGTGAATCTTCTATCTTCGCCCTTACTGAAGGTGGTGTCGTGGTGTAATCCAGCTGACTCGTGGTGTCAGAAGCTCAGTGTGGTCAGGGTTCGAGCCCAGCCATGGTAGAGTCACAGCCAGGGTCGAGGTCTCGATTAGTTGACCTACTACTGAGATCCTAGCGACTGGCGCTAAAACACCACTTCACCTTCACCTTCACCTTCACCTTCACCTTCACTTTACTCCGCCAAAGGTGCGGCTGTTGATTCATAGGTAGAAGTTAAATCAGCTGAATGAAGGTGTAGCTAAGGCGTTTTATGCAGCATGCGTTCGATGCTGAGTAGTGGCGCAATAGTGGCGTAGTTGGGATTAACTTTGGTATTGGTTTCATACGTCGCAGTTGTGTCACAATAAGGCCGAATAAAATAAACACTTGGCTTGCTGCGGCCTAACTTCTATGGATGAACTAGGCCCCAGTTAGACAGGTTTGTTGTATACTCATAAACATAACCCTTGCTTAATGATACTTCGACTACTTCGAAAAGGATACCAATGCACTTAGCAGTCCAAAGGCAATTCCAATTAATGCAGAAACAAACAACATCATGCAAAACTTTGAAATTGCATGCCCAGCAATTGAGCCATAAACAATATCACCGCCTTCCATCGACTTTGCTGCAGCTACCAATGTCCTAAAAGGAAAAGTAACTTCAAAGTCAAAGAAAA
The DNA here is from genome assembly GCA_014526335.1 of Chrysaora quinquecirrha. NCBI lineage: Eukaryota > Metazoa > Cnidaria > Scyphozoa > Semaeostomeae > Pelagiidae > Chrysaora > Chrysaora quinquecirrha. The sequence goes on along the minus strand of JACTAT010000029.1, from coordinate 2,213,918 downwards.
GGAAACACAATCCGAATCGTGAGACATGTTCGATTAAGGCTGAACGATCAAACTTCACAAGACACATGTACATTGCTGGACATCACTTTACAAAGCTCGAATTAACCATGCAAGTTGGTTAAAGGTTCCAACAACCCTAGTCGGGTCTTGTATAGTAAAAAGGCCAGAGCGTTTGAGAGTAGGAAGTTGGGCACAGAAGAGACCTTTTCAAAGAGGTCTGGGTCGGCACGACACTTTTCTGGAAAATGGTAGACAAATTGATTTAGGCGATCGTCTCCACGTTCAAAGACCAGAATTGCAGTCGTTTCAGGAGAGATGTTACAGCAAATTTTGCTTCAAATTCACGTTTAATCGATATTAAGGGGGAAAATGGATTCAAGTCCCAGTTTATCTGCTCTACGAGGCATATAGGCTGTTTTCTTTTTTATGAGTTACTTGCATCTGCTGCATTACCTCTCGTAAAGCGGCTGCAATCAAGGTCAACGCACGTGGAGAGGATTCCCTTACTCAATATATCTACCAGTTTCAAAAAATTCAATTCAATTCAATTCAATTTCAATTCAATTCAGTTCAATTCAATCAAATTCAAATTTATTTGCAAAATACAAGGTTACAAAATAAAAAGCTAAAAATACTTGTATTCTACGCGACCCAAGAGAAGCAGAGCTTATCTTGCTTGGGCCGCTAAATTAAAGTTTTAAAAGTTACATTAAATTTATCAAAATACAGAAACTAATATAACAACAAAGATAATATAAAAAATAATATAAAAAATGTCGCGCCGACCAAGATCTCTTTGAAAACGTCTATAGGGATAGAAGTTTCTGCAAAAGATGACGGCCTTTTCTGTCAGTCCCGTGGATTTTATCAAGGATATTCTAAGGGAATTATGGGAATAATTTTCTTAGCTACGAGAATCTAACAAATTAAACGTGTAGGTGTTCAGGGTGTTCAGCTCAGTTTCAGCTGTGTAAAATATGTAGCGAAGGAAATTATTCGCTGAATTACTCTATACTTTTTTAAGAATTCTAAGTTAAAAAATAAAGAAGAGAAACAGCCGTCATCTTCTGCGGAAGCCTCTGTTGACACTAGTACGGATAGATTTCAATTAGCTGTTTGTCTCTGCGTTTCATAAGCTGCCCACTCATCAATGTATCGCAAATGAATCTCAAACAGTGCCCATTTACACCTGATCCAATAGCGAGAGCAGCGATGGTCTAGTTGCAAGAAAAGAAATGCAGATACGACATGTTACACTAGGCAGTCAGTCAGCATTTGTCTTGCAGCAGCCTGCGACATAAGTTGTGGAGGAAAATTGTACCGTGTAACTAGCTAAATCGAGGCTTATACTTACAAAGTCAAGACAATAGACACAGCATCGTTTAATACGCTTTCCCCAAATACAATAGCATATAAATCTTGATCAACATTCATTGTTTGGAACAATGCAAGAGTACAAACTGGATCCGTAGCTGATATCAATGACCCAAAGGATAACCTTAAAAAGAAAAGAACACAAATTGAAATCATGTTTATCAAAGAAGTCAAGAACTTTTACTATACAGTACAATCATTATGAATTACACGTAATTTTTTATAAGAAACCCCTTATAAAAAACCCAGTTACTCGATTAGCCAAAAAATCTGTCTATCTACCTATCTATCGATACTGTACATTAGTCTATAATTACGTACAATAGTTAGTATGATAGTATAATTGAGAAAATAAAATAAGATAAAAAATAAATAAGATAGATAAATGTTTTGGCAGCGTGACCCCATGAAGAGCTTGAATGGGGTTAATATTAGGTTGTTATAGGGTTACTGCAATAATACCAGGAGCGTGAGGGGGATATTCACACTGTCCCCACGTCTTTGACTGTACACGTTCTAGGACGATCTAAGAACCTTCAGCGCTGGAAAATATTTCCTACGAAATATTTTCTTTTATTTCCCGTGTTTCATCTGCTTTTGAGTGTTTTTGTGCGACAAATGGGAAAGCCAGAGGAATTCCAAAGCAATCGATAAATGGGTTTGGTCATTTTCATATTTAACTGCTATATCAACAATACAGGTATTAAAGAAACTCTAAGAAAAGTCAGTACTAAGTACTGAAGATTCCAATAATCAATTTACTTTGAGATTTAAGGTAATTCTAAAGAAAAGTATTCTTCACTGCCAAATAAACGGGAGACCCTTATTAAAGGGGAGTGGTAAGGCGTTTGAACCGAGGAACATTTCACTCCCTTAAAAAGCTTATGAGATTCTCTATTGAAACAAAAGGATTCTTACAAGAATCCTAGGAAAACAATAGAAATTCCAGCTGATGGTGCACGACTGACTGGCGATTTTGAAACTCATTAAATAGGAGTGGCATTAAATAGATATCTTAAGAAAGAAATCGCTAAAAGTCAAAATCCGGAGAAAATTAACAAACGAAGTTCAAGTTCCCGTTTATCTGGCACTGAGGATTATTTCCTCGCATTGACTTACGACTCCATGAATCCTAACTTGTAAACGAGACCATACTGAAAAAGAACAACAAATGTGAATAGCTTCCATCATGACAGCCGTAGCATTAGGCCCTGGCCAAACGATCAAACTGTTTATAGAAAATTTAAAAGCACCTTGTCAAGCACATTGTTTAACCGTCTGACAGCGTTGCAAATCATGGTCGTCAATTTTTTTTATATGCGTAGCAAAAAATGTTTTGAACTAATTCCAAAAAGATTGCACAATAAATTCTGCTTATTTCGCTTCCCAAACTATGTTTTGTGATGGGGCCAAACGCTCAAACATTGCTTTATGAGCAATTTCAAATGTCTGACAAACGATGATTGGCCGGGGCCTTCGGCCTTGACCAAGCGATCAAACATTGTTTGTTGAACATTTGAAGTTTGCTTATCAAACAATGCTTGGAGGTTAAGCCACGTCAAAAAACAATGCTCGGCAAGCAAAAAAAGCAAAACATGCTGCGAGATGTTTTTGAAAATTTTCACAAACTTTTTCTCTTGACGCAAGGACAAATGTTAGACGAGCAATGTTTTGCGGCGTTGCCAAATGATAAAACATTTTGCTTGACAAAGAAATTTAAGATGTTCCACCAAAAACTTGAAGAGAAACCGGCTTCATTTCTTACCTGACCAAGCATATGCATAGTAGCACCAACGATGACAGCAGAAATCAATGTGCCAAGTAATAATTGCTCTATCTTGTAATTTCTGCAAATTATGGAGTTCAGTTTCAGATAGGTGACCCATAATATATTGCCATATCAAAGGATACTTTCTACTAATGACCGGTATACCTGAAATAGCTTTGATTGGGGGAGCATGTGTTTTAGTTTTTTAATGGAATCGAAGGTCACCTTTCAGTTTTCCTTTTACTATTTTATACTGTTGTTCTAAGCAGACTTTCATCAATATTTAGACCTAGATATTTTGTTTTTCTAACTCGCTTAATTTCATCTTCTCCAATCTATTCGTTACGTTTAGGCTTAATTTGTTTTGTCTTAGCCATCCATAATATATTGCAGCTCATTTCTTAAGTCTGTCAAAAGTTGCACAAAGTTCCAGTGCACAAAGTTCAAGTTGGAAAGCCTCCGTATACGAAAAGAAATAGCCCTCTGACCATTGCTAGTGAAAGATCAGTTTCGATATTTGTCAGTTTATTTGAAATTTCGGGCTAATTTTTTTCAAAAAAGTCAGAAAGGTAAGCTAACGCAGAAATGGGGCTTGTTTCTCTATAACCAACAGCCACGCTCAAAAACCGCCGGCAGCCTTAGAGCTTATTCCTCTCAGAAACCTCAGAGTATAAGCATCTAGAAGAAACAGGCCGAAATAATTGACTATCAAATAGAATAAATTTCTTTACTGTGTCAAACTTAGCTACTCTATTTATATGAAAGATTATTTGATAAAATGGCCATGAAATGGCTTATGTAATGAATATCACTATTACTCGTTTATCTACCCCGTACCTTCAAGCCGCGGCTACACGTGACTTTTCACCTGTTCTGGCGACGAGACACACTTGAAAATTTCCTGTTCTGAGAAATCCGGAGGTGGCTACACGCTGCAACAAAAATGCTGCGACAGAAGTTCTGCAACAATCAACTTTCGTGATAAGAAGAATGGGTCCTAGAAAATTTCCAGGAAAAGGCGCGAAAACAATGCAATGTGTTGCGTCGCCAATTAAAAAAACCGGCTACACGCTGCGACATTACTGGCGACAAGCAAAAATATGTCGCGAAAAGTTCAACCAAAGCAATGTTCTGCGACCGTATTTCCTAAGGTCGCAGAACATTCTGTTCGAAAATCTATCCCTGGCTACACGTGCGACTCTTAGTTTTTCCGGTCGCGGCGACAATATTTAAACATGTTCTGTCGCCATTTCAAGCAAAATGTCGCACATGCGGTCGCGGCTTAAGAGAGAGAGAGCTTTCGCTTGTTTACCTTCCACTCAGAAAGACCAACTCCCAAGCGGCCAACAACATACTTTACGATAACTCCACAACAAGCACCTATAAGATATTGAGAAATTAGTGATTGAAAAGACTTTTGAGTCCCATTTATTGTTCATCAAACCGAGACTAACACCAAAATGAGTTTGCTCAAACTGGTAAAACGAGATTCGAAAAATAACTTTTTTTATAATAAAAGTTACCAAATTTCATGTTGTAGAAGCATTTGACAAATTAACATACGAGAACTTCATGTTTTAGAAACTTTTGAAGAAATAAAATTCTGCAAATTTTGGCACAAACTCCTGTGACCATTTTTTTCACTGAATTTGGCATATGCTGGCCACAAACCTTACTTTTCAAGAAGAACCATTATGATGCCCTTATTTAAAAAAAATAAAACAAGTACTTACCTAATAGCATGATTGCTAAGGCCTCAGGAATGAAATGAACTTTCTTGTTTATCAGGAAAGTTATCACAAGAACGCATAGAACTGAAAATAAAATGAAATTAAGCTTACAGGTATGAATAAGGAAGGTAATAACTGAAAAGAAACCTAAAGTACCTAATCCATCTATCCATCCACAATCATCATCCACAATCATCATCATCATCATCATCATCATCATCATCACCACCATCACCATCACCATAACCATGACTATATCACTATCATCATCAACATATCACCATCACCATCACAATCAATCACTGTCACCACTGTCATCATCACTAACAATATCATCATCACCGTCATCATCACCATCACAATCACTGTTACCATCATCGTCAACAACATCACCATCATCATCATCATCATCATCATCATCATCATCATCATCATCATCATCATCATCATCATCATCATCATCATCATTATCATCATCATAATCATCATCATCAGCATCATCATCATCATTATCATCATCATCATCATCACCACCATCACCATCACCATAACCATGATTATATCACTATCATCATCAACATATCACCATCACCATCACAATCAATCACTGTCACCACCGCCATCATCACTAACAATATCATCATCACCGTCATCATCACCATCACCATCACTGTTACCATCATCGTCAACAACATCATCATAGTCATCATCATCATCATCATCATCATAATCATCATCATCATTATCATCATCACCATAACCATCACTGTATTACCATCATCATCACCATATCACCATTACAATTGCCATCACAATCATAATCACCCTCACTGTCACCATCAGCGTCACCCTCACCACGTCACTGTCACCACCATCACCATTACTGTCACCGTCACCATCACTGTCACTGTCACCATCACTGTCAACATCATCATCATCATCATCATCATCATCATCATCATCATCATCATAACCATCACTATATTACCATCATCATCACCATATCACCATCAAAATCACCATCACAATCATAATCACCCTCACTGTCACCATCACTGTCACCCTCACCACTGTCATGGTCACCATCAACATCATCACCATCATCATCATCATCATCTTTTCTATTTTCCAAGTAAGAAGGTATTCTACAAACAAAAGCAATATAAAGAAATAATACTCTATCTGCTTACAGACAATTACTAGCACAGCAAAGAAAGTCATGCTCTGATGAGCTATACTTTCAGCAACTTTATCATCTATAACAGTACGATGTTTGGTAGTTGGCTTGACGCTCATCATTGAATAGTTGCCATAGTATGAAGAAGTAAAATTTATTGGTTTACTTGTTGTATTTCCACTGAAAAAAAAGAGAAGAAAAATTATGCAAAATATCTGGACCTCTCAATGAATGTTGTTATAAAATTATAATCATATCATAACACACATTCTTATAACCTTGTGTCAGGAGGTATGGTGTACTATTCAAATTATCCCTGCAGTCACAGAACAGAGTATGCATTCTTTACTTCATACATTAAGTAACACTTATATTCACCAATTCACATTTGTGATAGTGAGATGATACCCCAGGGGTTCTTCCGTAGTGGGGATGGGTACATAGAGCTCCTCATTTGGGTAGGGGGTTGCTAATTTTGGGTACCTTTTTTGCCGATTTAAGTTAAACTTAATACAAAATTTTAATTAATACATTAGTGAAATTTTAAAAACTTGGGAACACTTTCAGATGGCATTTTGTCTTGGGTACCCTTACCTGGATCATATTTTAATGATGGTATTGTTTGGGTGTTGATTTTATATTTTGAATACTCTCTCAGTGGTCTTGGGCAAGGTCCCCCACCCTAGTATTCTGTATAAAAGATCCTGTTGATACTGTGTACATTAACCAGGGCAGGCCATAAACCCAGGGGAGATACTTGATCAAATTTAGTAAGGGATGTGCTGCCAAAGCATAAAAAAACATACTCGAACTTATACCAATTTTCCATTCTTCAAACATGAAAATCGTGAAAATAGAGACCATCCCTTATACCAATACACCAAAATAGTGAAAATCGAGACCGTCTTGATACCAAAATTGTGAAAATGGAGACCGTTTCTTATACCAAAATCATGAAAATTGATACCGTTCAAGGTGGCACGTCCCCAGTACCCAAATTATACATAGTGTACCCCCCGGGGCCATAAACTTGGAATCTTTGCCTTTGTAACCAAATGCTACTTACAGCAACAAAGGCTATCACTACCCCTGTCCTTTCATACATACTCAGTGCCCTATACTACACCATGTTAACACTGCCTCAGTATGTAGAGCATTAGCATTAGGCACAAGACCTTTTTAGCTATAGCAATTCCTTACATTTTCCCAAGTTAACACATACATGCTTGGTTCTGTCATCTGAGGTAATACTGTTTCACAATGACACTTGTAAAAATGCTTTATTTTTTAAACAGGTTAAATTTTGGCCAATCAGATCAATTCAAATAATTGAACTGACCAATTAGAAGACAGCATTAAAACTGGTTTAATTAAAACCATTTTAACATCCAGTGTGAGAGCAGTATAATATCACTTTTAACCTCGCTTGATTTTTTCTTTGACAGTGGTATTCTTGGCACAACTAACCTGGTGAAAGATACACAGCAGAGGACATAGCAGAAGATAAGCACAGATGCACCATATTTAAAATTTAACATCCAGTTCTTTATTCCAGTCTTCATGGCTGATTATTATGCAAATACCTTTAATGAAGAATTAAATTTTTATTCAAAACAAGAATATATGTTCTAATTATAAAATTCATTTTACATACACTGTTTTGGGGAAAATACCACCGAGAAACACTATCAAGACCAAAGAAAAGTCTGAAATGTAGGAAGTCTGAAACATTTGTAGTTTGGTTTGTTTTTTTATCCTAAATACAGCAATTTAACAAGGGTTTTTTAGTCCACCTGTATTGCACGACAGGGGTCTTCTTTAGCACTTGATTCAAGTTTCCCATGAGGGGCCTCATACTCCTTAAGGATGCTGAGAGAGAGAGAGAATTTTTCAGTTGGTTAAAGGGAATAATTGGCATTTATTTTCCTCAACATCGTCATTGTGATTTTGTTAATATGCAGATATTTTGAAGTGTTCTGAGAGATGGGGGCCAGAGGAGTTTGAAGGAGCACCATAATACCCAACATTTTTTAAATCTGCACTCTAGCAATATTACCTTCAGTTAGACAATAGCATCAATGAGATCCTGCATGCAATGTAATGGTACTGCCTGCACACAGGAGGTTTTCTAGCAAGATATAGACAGGAGAGGAAAGGAAAAGGACATGCATGCACAATGACACACCTATCTAATCCAGGAGCAATTCATCCCTTGGGAATTTGTACACCCTTGGAATTTGTAATCCCTTGGAAATCCTTTTGTTTCAACAGGAATCTCCTTTGCCTTTTAAAGAGTAAAAAATCCCAATGCTTTTATGCATAGGCATCTAGGTCAGATGACTAATTGATTGATTGCTTTATAGGCACATATACTGTTATTGCAAGTATGGGTTTCTGCCTTAGCACAGGGGGACCACTGAATTGCCCAGGGGTAATCTAAGCAGTGTGACCCAAGGGCTTCCTCTTGATCTTGTTGTGACAGCACCATGATTCCTTTTGTCTTTTGCCTGGAATTACTGAGAGCTTGTTACTCTCCTCAGATACTCATCATGAAGTGTTTGACTTTGGTTGGAATCAAGCCCACATTGTAAAGGCTAAGAGGTCCACCAAAAAATAATTGTATATGACCTACAAACACTTTTGATGCTGGAGACTTGATGAATGTCTATATGGCATGGCAATGAAACCACACCCACAACTTTTGTTTCATATCAAATTTCAGCAAAACACTCGGACAAACATTTTGGGGCTGTAAAACTGGCCTAACAAGGCATACCCTACCCAATCAACAAAGTTTTAGTCAGCTAAAAAAATATGTAGAGTTTTTGTTTCAAAATACATTGCCAAGGCAAGAACAAAAAGACAAAAGAGAGAGAGTTGACTGTCATTTTTATCTACTACGTACAAGGCCACTCATTTCATTCACAAAAACACCTTTTTGGCAGACATGCCATTAAAAATCGGGTACAGTGAGAGGGTTTATCCAGCAAGGCAAAGCCCAAGTAAATATTGAGTTGAGTGGGCCTAATATACCGCGTGACATTTTCCAATAATGGTTTTTGTATTGTAGATATTGGCTTCACACACACAACCAAAAAATTAAAATTACGAAAAACACCTTCAAAGTTCCCAGAAGCAAAACTTAAAACAGAGTTTATACTCACACAGTCTTTTCCACGTGTTTTTCTGCTTCCTTCACTTCAGCTTGCCTTGGAAAACTGATTCACTTGGGAAGAAATGTCGTTTCGTCTGGTCTTGCTGAACGTTCTCTGCCTCTAGCTGCGAAGATTTCCCCTCGTCATGGAGTGATTCGCATTGGAAATCAGCATGAAGTGGTTTTCTGAATCATGGGAGCTTTCTTGTCCAACCTTTTTCAGTTTATCGATAGCTAAGAAGCATGACGGCCAGACGCTCCCACTTGGAACCGTTCTCCAAGCTTGAAATCCCAATCTGTCAGTGGAACTACGACCAGAAGTGGCTTGGCCTACAACAACAAAAGGTCATTTCCTCGGCGGGAAGGGCTAATATACAGAAAGTCGGACATGGCGCACCAGGAGCCCCATCATTTTAATCGACTTCGAAGCATCCCAGAACTTAAATTTTTAGCTCTTTTATTACATTTTCGATAATTTTGAGCAGATTGTTATTTTAGCAAGCATAGGATTGATGTAATGTACAAACAAACAACTAGAAATTAGAGTTTCCTTTTTAAAACTTACTCCCCCGTCCTTCCCCCTCCCCTCCTCGGAAATAAGATGCCATCAAATGCTATGCGTTTGTTTGCCCAAAAGTTCAACACGACACGACCCAAAATGGCGGAAAGGTTACAAGTGAAAAATGTGCTAAAAGTCCTTGATTTTATGCGAGATAAAAGCATTTGGCCGAACGGCCTTCGCTATTTATGGACAGACGCACATGGAGTCTTCACTCCTGATTTTCTCAAAATTGTAAAAAATAAGCCAGAAAATCCCCGGAATGATATTCGCGATTTAGGCTCCACGGAAACGAGGCAATATTCCATTCAGACGGAGATTCGAAAAATCGCATTTTTCTCGTAAATGGTTAGACCGATTTCAAATATTTTTTGCAAAAAGATATCTTATGGGATGTGTGTTCTTGTTGTAAGAAGCAAATTTTGTAATTTTATCTGAAACAGCCAGCATGATATTCGATTTATACGAGGCAAAATGTCCCATTCAGACGGAGATTCGAAAAATGTCTTATTTCTCGTAGAAATTGGAATAAAAACTTAAAAATCCTTTTGGATATAATAGGGCGATATGATTTACATGTTTTTAGTCCAAGAAAATCCATTTATTGCTTTATTTTCATATGAAAAACAGCCAGAATAATATTCAAATTTAGGCCACATCCAAGCGAGGCAATGTCCCATTCAGACGGAGATTCGAAAATGCCGATTTTCTCGTGAACTGCTTGGCAGATTTTAAAAATTCTTGCAGAAGTTGAAAGTTGAGCTTCCGGCGATGATATATATCCAAAAATAAGTTAATTTCTTGTTCTTTCCAGGACAGAACAGGCCAGAAGAAGATTCGTACAACTTAGGCCAAAGCGTCGCTTGATATCGAGATTTTATGCAAATTAGGTAGCAGAAGTCGGTGAATCAAGATAACATTGCTCAATTCTAGGGATCAAATCAAATGCGGGGGTTTGCGTCTAAGGTGTACCAGTTTTACAAAAAATGTAATCGAATGCAACTGCTTTCCCCGATTGATGATACACTCAATTTTTAATTAGAAACTACCGGTTTTTCGTTACAAGAAACCGTTTTATAAGAAACCAACCAGTAAGATTTTTGGCAAATTACAATTGATTCTTTTGTTCTTTGTTCCTTAAAACAATAGAAAATTTTAGAAACTTTGTGAGTAGTGAGGCTTTAGCTAGGTTTCTCATATAACAAAAAACGTCTATGCTCTTAACCATATCATAGGTTTTTACAACTTTAGCTCAAAATGAGATGAAGGATGCCCTATTATTATTAACAAAAAGAGACAAATATTTTGGGCATTTTCTCCTAAATTTCGACAAATAACTTTTTGAAGATCTCAAAGTTTCAATTTTTAATAAGTAAGAAATAGTGCAAGCTATTGCTGCCGATTCGCTAAGCGCTATCGTCGTTAAAATGAAATTAAAGAACAAAATAGCAACAAAAAATGTAAAAAAAAAATTCCCATTACTTGAGATATTTTTTACAACGTCTCTTATATTATGTTGAAATGATATGTCCTATCTTGTTAACAGTAACGGCCTTCATTTGCAGCGAAGGGTAGTGCATTCACTTCACTTTACGGGGGTCGCGTAAAGTAAGGAGTAGCGTACATAATTCTATGGAATTCAATTTGCTTATTTGCTCATTTGCATTTTGACATCAACTAATTTGCATAAAATCTCGTTATGGAACGACGTTTTGGCCTAAGTTTTGTGAATCTTCTTCTGGCCGTTTCCGTCCTGGTTTACACAAAAATTAAACACATTTTTGGACATATATCATCGCCGGAAGCTCAATTTTCAACTTCTGCAAGAATTTTTTAAATCTGCCCAGCAGTTCTCGAGAAAATCGGCATTTTCGAATCTCCGTCTGACTGGGATATTGCCTCGCTTGGGTGTGGCCTAAATTGGATATTATTCCGGCTATTTTTTATAACAAGATAAAGAAATAAATGAATTTTCTTGGACTAAAAACATGTAAATCATACCACCCTATATTATCAATAAGGATTTTTAACATTTCTTTCAACTTTCATCGAGAAAACTGAGATTTTTCGAATCTCCGTCTGAGACATTTGAATCTCAATCTCATTCTCCAATTTCAATCTCATTCTCCTTCCAGCTGGGTTCTGGTCCATCGATGTGGTAGATAAAGTATACAGCGTTCTTGGCAGAAAAAAGGGCTTGCGGATTGGCGAGGAACCCGACAGGGATGGACAATACTTTCACTACCTAACAAAATGGATGTACGCACTTGCAGAGCTGGGCAAGATAAAACCTGAATATCACGAAAAGGCGGTCAAACTGGTTAAAGATATTCACCCTTATTTTTATTTGAAGGGCAGGGGCGTGGTCTGGAAAATGCTTGAGGATTTATCAGGTCCTTATCCGGGCTACGGGCTAGGGGGGCTGGATTTTTACGATGGGTACGTGGTGTATAAATCTATCGATTCGGCCGCGTTGAGTGGGGAGATTGCCGATATGTATTCTTTAATCCAGAAGGATTTTGCTGATTTTTCCTGCACCCAAGAACTTGGATTGGGCGAGAGCCTTTGGATGTCACACTTTTTCCCTGATGAGCCATGGGCCCAGGTGCTGAAGCAGCGCTCGCTGGACCAGGTGGACAAAATGTGGATATCGACAGAGGAAGACAAGGGGTATTTCTGCCGACACCCTTCATCAAGAAGGGTAAAATTTGCCTTCACGAACTATGGAGTATCAGTGGGCTGTCAGGCTGTTGGGGTATGGCCAGAAAGGGTCGAGGCATTGAACAAGTTTTTTGAAACGTACAAGTCGAATGATGAATATGATTTTAATTCTATCACTCATGTCATGAGATGTAATAGTCTTATACCAGGGGTGCTTCTGAAAGATTTTGCAAGAACATGCAAAAAATGACTAAAATGGCGCTGTAAACAACCCACAGAATCGCTTCTTCTGCACCTTCAAAGCAGTCCTACCTTACTGTATCATAGCTTGTATGCTGGATGAAAAGTTTCGTGTAGACTCAGAAACAAAGCAACAGAGAGCTGAATATATCAATATAGTAATCATTATAAAATTCTTATTCCATTGTTTGATAACAAAGTTGTTGCTTTATAAATACATAGCATAATTATCTAAATGTCTGAATGTACAAGATTCCTCTCAATTATTTGAAAATCGAAACTACTAGTACATACGTCTTTAATTACTCTTCTTCGTTATATGGACAATAGTTCCTTGATTTTAACTATACATACACACACATTGTTAAGACTACTACACAGAGCAAAGCTCGAGAATACTCAAGGAAACATTTGATACTTGCGTAACCTACAATTTATGTGATTTTCGACTGCAAATGAATGGAACCGGCTTTCTAATTCTTGATTGTTTGCAGTGATGAAAATATACAACATTGAAAAGTTCAGTAGTGATTTTTTCTTTTGTAGTCTAAGTTCTTTAAATTTTCGGGCCTTCTACATGTATGTTCCTTATAAACTGGTCCCTTATAAAAAAAGCGTGTATGGGCATTTACAGGTACGTTAACCCCAGTAACCATCAAGCTCTGCCTTTCTAAAATGCAACATCTCCCCGCTGCATAAAGTTCAAGAGAATTTCTTTTGATAATACGATTGGTAATTTACGAAAATGACCTGCGTACATTAAAATATGTCACTATACACCGTTTAGCACTACAAAAAGCAAACAAAAACATAAATACTACAACAAGCAATAGGAGATCACTTAAGTATATATAAAACACTGACTACTTCATATATTCAGTCAACACATCATTACCATATACACTGGCCTTACAATAGAAAAACACCATAGAAGAATCTTAATCGAAAGAATGTTCATGAGAAAGTCAATCTGAAGATACCATAATAATTCTATTAACCCCCAGAAGGGTTTGGACTTAATTCAACGTCAAAGGGGGACTTACTCGACAGGAGGGGGTCTTTTTTGTTTCAGAGGAAGGCTTATTGAAAAGTTGACTTTCCGGGGAGATGCTTATTCGAAACGCGGAATATATTTTGTTGAAATTACTCTAAAACAGAGGGCCAAAAAAACGCAAAACAAAAATCACGTACAAGGGGTACCAATCCATGCTATGTGCTATATTGTTGTCACTTTATTTTTTTGAGTATGCTGTTATTTCAGGCATTTTTAGCTAATTTAGGCCTACTATATGCATGCCGCATCTAGGCATGGGACCCCTAGTTTAAAGTCCCTTCTGAAGGATCACAGAGTGAATTGTTTAGTCATCCATCTGGAAAGTTACCCATCCAGATGCTGACCTAACCGGACCTAACACTACCAAGCTTAACTTCAGCTGTCTAACAAGGACTGACTGAGAAGCTTGGCCACTCACTCCTCTATTACATGGTCATGCCCTTTATCAACGCCCCTTGTCAAGGGCAGGCTACGTCAAGGGCAGGATAAGATTCAGATAAAAATCCATTTTTAAAACGCAAGGAGCCTATTCGATAGAAAGGGCTTAAAAACTCCAGTTCTTTGAAAACGAAGTTATGACTCATTGGTATCTTCAAAAACTTCGTATGAAAATCTTGCGATTTCAGATTGACTGATGGGTCGTCGTTTAAGCATAACCGTCTTCTGATTCTGAATTAATATACCATTATTTTACTAGCCTATATAAAAATTTTCTTAGCCCTTAATAGGCTCATGAATCATGACCATTATTATCTGCCATCACCCTAAATACTCGGTTCAAATTGTCTATTGAATATAAACAGTAACTAATTTAAAAAGCTGGAATAAAGCGGTCGCACGATAGCGTCAGAAGATTGACCAGCGACCAGCACAAAGGACCTTCTTGGCTACCAAAAGCAATCATAATCAAGACGAAGGCAACGAATGATGATTAAGATCTATATCTATACACCCTCCATGCATCTATAGACCATTTTAACTAAGGGCGTCGTTTCAAAAAAATTGAAACTTAGATCATACAAAAATTTCGACTTCAGATTCGAATTTAGCGCCTTCTTTTTAGCGTTGAGGCAAATTTTTACGCTTCTACTCCTTACGATGTTGATTCTATAGCAATTAAACGTCTGAAAATTTATAAGGGATTTGACGGTGTAAAATGATTGAGGGTGTAAAATTTCACCCCCAGCAATTTTTCACGGTCAAATCCTTTACCTATAGAATTTCAAACATTTAACACTTTAAAATCAATATTTTAAGGACTGGAAGCATAAAATTTTGCCTCAACACTAAAAAAAGGTGCTGAATTCAAATCTGAAGTCGAAATTTCTCTATGACCTTATTTTTAATTTTTAAGGACTGGAAGCATAAAACTTTGCCTCAACACTAAAAAAAGGTGCTGAATTCAAATCTGAAGTCGAAACTTCTCTACGACCTAATTTTAAATTTTTTTTGAAAACGAGGCTCTTAGTTGAAATGATCAATACTCTAAACATCATCCGAAGCTAGAATTTTAGAGCGATTTCTGTCGTTTTAACGGACGAAAGTGGTTTTACTGTCCACATATAGTCTCCAAAATTCCAATAAAATCTTTTAAACTCGTAATCATCCATAATCATTGCTTTTGCGATTGCATCATATCGTGGCAAGAACAACATACCTTTTCTTGCATCAGGAATCATTTTGAACATATTGATTATCAACATCGAATCACGATTAATCACGATAAATTTTCATGCATTGAAAATCTTTTTCACGGTATACCCCTACAAAAGTCAAACAAAAAATTCATTTTATTTCAAATCGACTTCACTACATACAAATATACATATCCATATGTTAATTAACTAATGGAATGTCAATAAATGACTGAATAAGTGCCCACTCTCAATAGCACTGGTGCCAAACAAATGAATCCAAAAGTAAGGGCATAGTTAGTCCCAATGAAACCACGTCCGGGCATACAGTACCATGTAACATGTGTGAACTACGGCAGGGGGTGCCCGGAACGGTGGGGATAATCAGTCCAGTGTCATATCATGATTGTCCTAATTTCCAACCCTTGCACTCAAATTAGGCTCCCCCCCGCTTATTAAGATTTCCATTAATATTGGCTTCGATCTTTTTACTTATTATATTAAACTGTGACTTTCTTGGTATGAACTTTCACTTACACTCTTGTTTGTTAGAACTTTGGCTTATGAGTACAATATAAGTATAAGTATTATAAGTACTTATAAATACAATAGGACACGTTAACACTGCGTTTCAAAAGTTTGTCAAACAAACTCCAACCCCTCCCCCCGTTTACCCCCTCGCCAATTAGATCTTAAACTGCAGAGCAAAAAGAGGAATGTAAACATACCGGCATGGAGTAGAAGAACAAAGCAGTGAGTATAATCAGCAAGACGAGAACAAAAAATTTGATCAGACATTTCTTGTGACTGCATAAAAGTAGCTGAATCATCCTCAGTGGGCTCATGAAAAGGTTCAAACTGTCTGCAGGTCGGCTGAAAAGGAAAAACGATTTCAAGTTAAACAGACGATCTTTGAAAATATACCAGTGAAAAACGGTTTGTGCTTGAGTTTAATACGGATTAAATGCAATTTAATCAAGGGATTAAATGCAATTTAATCAAGGTTAATGTGGCAGTGATGCTGCTATGTATATGATATCTTCAAAATGGCCAAAACTTGTCAAGAATAGCATAATTCACTTTTGCGATGCGAATTCCCCGGCCCCTGTTCTCTAAATACTGGATAGTTACTGTACATGTCATGTACACAGGGACAGAAAAGCACTTTTTTCTCCACCAAACCTCAACAATTAGGCTGCAAATTTGGCATTCCATTAACTTTACTTGTGCCTTGTGCACATACCAAACTAGCTTCTATGATGACAGAATATGTGGTACCATAACATGAAATATTAGGAAACATGCTCAAAACTCTTGAAGGATTAAAATTTATTTTTGTTAGGCATTCTTGATTTTTGCTACCGCAAAAGCAAAAACATTGACTGAAAAGAAACCCATTGACAAGGTCATCTTTATTATTTCAATTCATTTTATAATTCCAAGCCATTCGCTAATAATTTAAGCATAAGTACGTCTTCAGCTTGTTACATACAGAGTAACAGAAGAAGTGGCGGGGCATCGTCGTTTAACACCAAACAACTAAACAAGCGAGCCAAATTTTATTGAAAATTCTCGGCAAAGATGCCATTTTGTACGGTGAAATGCGTAAGTATTGGTTGGGCGTTGCTGAAAGACATGCAAATAGGCTTATATGAAATGGCACGGAGTCAGATAGAGGTTACAGAAACCTTTTAGAAACAGGTTATTTTAATAAAAGGTCGTGGAATTGAGTACGATAAAGCGTAGAAGGCATTGTTCTTTAGTATATGTGGATATAAACGATAGATATAAAAATATTGATTGTATACTTTGGCTTAGCAAGGGCTTGAGGCTCATCTCTTCCCTTTCCAGCAGGAGTGATTTCTGCTTCTTCTTTTCGCAGAAGTTCGAATTCGAGCTCAACTTCTCCCTGAAACGACAAACAAAAGACTAATGAGTGCACACAGCAAACATTTTAAAGCGAAATGTTTCTAAGAATTAAATATTGGGGTGTTACTGACATTTAAGGACGACGGAATTCTCGAAACTCGACTCAATATAATAAATAGGATGCCTGGCCCCTTGAATTTTACTTAAGTCCTTAAGGTTTTACGAACATATGGAATATTTTGCTGGTTGCCTTATAATAAGTTCACTATACAAAGATACAACAATATAATTGGATAGTCTTTGAGTTGTGCAAAACTTAAAAATTGCGATCTTTGTTTCACTTAAGGGTTTTGGAATCTGTCTACATCAAAACTAAAAGTACATCAAAACTTAAAGGCCGGTTCTGCGTAGACAGAAAGAATTCGTTTTCTCACTTGGACTCTTCAAATAATTCTATTGGTCTTCCCGCTGTATCTGACCAGCTGATTGGTGCTTAAAACACAATGCCAATTCAGATTTTCGTTCTTTCTGATTGGTGCATTTCGAGCCGCATCTGGGTATAAATTCCGCCTTAGTCTATTGTTTCGGTCTGTTTCTGACGTTCATACTCTGAGGAGTGTCAGACGAAAAAAGCTTTTAAGTATGCCCGAAAATGATTCCGCTGCTCATCGCAATTTTAACAATATAATTGTGAATAGAAACAGCAGAAACATCTCTGGACATACTGGATGTTTCCGCGCTGTTTCTCGCAATTTTGAAATCTTGTACCACTGAAGGTGAAGGTGAAATGCGGTGCTTTAGCGCCAGTCGCTAGGATCTCAGTAGTAGGTAAACGAATCGAGACCTCGACGCTAGCTGTAACGTTACCGTTGCTGGGCTCGAACCCTGACCCAGCTGGATTACACCACGAAGCCACAGCACCTTCAAGACGCCACAGCACCTTCAAACAATGCACTCCAAACCTTAAACTGTGATTATATTTATTGATCATATCAACCTTTACATTATACGGAGCTCACCCTCTGTGCTAGCTCGTTTTTATCATCAAAACCCTTTACAGGCCACCATCCACGCATAGCTTTACTTTTGATAAGGGAGCTCTTGTTTTCTGATGAATCGAATTTTTCCAAACTGCAAAGTTTTGCTGATTTCATCGGAGCTGGAATCTTAGTCAGATCTAGCCTTATATCACCTGAAAAAGTAAGAAAAAATATGAAAAGATCATTTAGATCAATGATAAAACATTCATATGGAGGGGGGCTTTGGGATTTCACGGGTTGCGGGCTTGGTCGATCTCAACCTCGGGTTTTCGGGTTTTTCTAACAAATAGTGCGGGTTTTCGAGTCAAGTATATCTAACGGACAACGGGTTTTGCTATTTTTGTAGCTCGGGCTTCGAGTATTGTAGTAAAATGCGAGGGTTTTCGGATTTTAAACCTCACAAAGGATATCAATGTATAAAATTTTTCAAATAGTTGTTGAAACTAAGGTCATCCGGGTTTTCGGGTTTGTCTCAATTTTTCTTCCGGGTTTTCGGGTTTCGCAACCCCCAAAAGCCCCCCTCGATGGAGAAAAAGATCAGAAATTGTTTGTTAAACATTTGAACTTTGCTTGAATGTTAATACTGTGTTGCCATGTCCCAAAACATTGCTAGACAAATATTTTTTGTTTTCGTCCAGCAAACATTATTTTTGTAATTTTGAAAGAACATTGCTTATCAAGCAATATGTTGTATTGTATAGCCGAATCTTCTCATTGCTTGATGAACAAATCCTTAGGGTTTGACAACAATGTTTGATGGTTTTGAAAGGGGCCGAGATTGACAGACTTGTTACCCGATTGATGTTATGATGGATCCACAAGAAAATATTCTCCGGAAAACATGCCCCTGTTTGCCAGTCGGGTAGATAAAGTTAAAGTCGCCGTTTTTGAGTCTACTACTAGCCTAGGGCTACTCAGTCGACTTTACACTTTACCCCTGGTCTGGATGCATTAGCATATAGCAGGGTGCAGCCACACACGGCGATCATAACTACCGACCAGGTAACCATTTATACACCTGGGTGGAGAGAGGCACATTTGTGTTAACAACCTGCCCAATGTTGTTATCTCTGCATCACAAGTGGAAAGACCGTGGCTCGAACCCACAACATTTTCGTTGTGAGTCCAGCACGCTAACCACTGCGCCACAGAGACCGAGAAAGGTTGCAAAGACGACGTCAGATTGCCAGATCCAAAACGAAACAAACTTTTCAAAGTCTGAGCCACAGATCATCATAGAATTCATTTGCGGACATTAGGTACTAGATGCTAATAGAATGCATAGAATCATACCTATCAGATCATCGGAGCTAAAAACATCAGCATCTAGAACTTGTATATGCAGCAGCGGTTGATGTGTTTCCAACCATTCGTCAACACCAAAGAATGTTGCCTAGAACAATCAGAACATAAGATGACGTAATGCTTCATGAAAACAAATAACGAAAGCACTTACATTTCCAATTCAATCATATCACATCTTAGGGGGTACATGACTTGTGGATGGACGGGGATGTGCCGCCAAGATTGTAAAAATTAACCCGCTTATAATGTAGACACAAACCCTCTATTGTGAGTAATACCAAGCGGAATATGACATTAATGATACTTTCTTGGCCTTGATGAGACATTTTTATTTGAAATTGCACTATAAGAACACATTCGACGCGATTTTAACACTATTTTGCCTATTTTGTCGAATTGGATGAACTTTTGGAGTTTTCTTATACCCATGTTATAAGGATTTCAGGGTCCAAAACTCATTCATACTGGCGGCTTATATCCGTATCAAAACTATACTAAGTACCCCCACCCCCCAGGGGTTGTCATACAAGAACACTGATCATGTTAGGCTAAGACGAAATCATTATTACTCCGTCACAACAGGCTCTATTGCAAAAAATTTCCAGTGTAAGCAAAGGTTGATTAAATTACCTTCTTCTTTGTGATAAATTTCTCCTCTGCTCTATGAAACATAAATGGAAATACGAATCTCCAATGGAACATGCCATTGCCATCAGTTGATCTGAAAATAAAGGAAAAGCAGTTGTGAGCAAGGATGAGAGCAGAGTTCCTACAGGTAGTCGTGGAAAATCGAAACCCGTACTTTCTCCAACAAACGCCAACATTCTTTTAAACGCCCCTTTCCGGAACGCCCCTTTTTAACAAACGTCACCACTCCATTTAACTTCACCTCTTTGGATGGTCGATTATATGAGGTAAAGCAGTAACAACCATTTAGCGCCCCTCTCCAATGAACATTACGTTCTCTTAAACGCCCCTTTCCCGAACGTCCCTTGCAAACGAACGTCAGCTCTCTATTAAACGCCCCCTCTCCAACACCCTCTCTCTGGATGGGCGTTTATTTTAAGTATAGCAGTAGCAACAGTGTAGCGCCTCTCTCGAATAAACGCCCACGTCCTTTTAAAGGCCCCTTTCCAGAACACTCTTATCTTACGAACGTAGCTCTCTATTAAACGCTTCTTCTTTGGATGGGCGTTTATTTGCAATATGGCAATAACAACCGTTTAACGCCTCTCTATAATAAACGCCCCTCTTCAAAAAAGTGCTTCTTATAAAAAGAATATCTTACAAACTCCCTCTTCTATCAATCATCAACATGGCTATAGCACATTGTATTGCTTGTATTGCACACACGCTTAAAAATTTCCATTGAAGTGTATTCTGAAGTACCGAATAATCGGGGGGGGGGGTGGGAATAATCCGGGGATGGAAGTAGTTTAAACATTTAACAAACGAGGGTTGGAAAATACAAAACCAATTGCTTTAGTATAACAGAAATTCTCATGTTTGTACGATATCGTACGATAGTAAATGAAAGATATTTTGCATAATAGCGATAAAATATATGCATTATATACTCAGTTAACTCATAGGAAAGCACAGTTATTCAATTTCTTCATTTAGCAAATGCTGTTCAACTTATAAAAGGGGAGTTGGAATAAGAGCGGGGGGTTGGAAAATTTAAAAAAAATAAACAAACGGGTAGACGCTTATTCGGTACTCTAGAGTAGGCGTTTGATAACAATTAAAGCAAAGATATAAACAGGAAAATAAAATTACTATATGTCGGCCCTGTGGCCCAATGGATAAGGCATCTGACTACGAATCAGGGGATTCCAGGTTCGAGTCCTGGCAGGGTCGTTTTGTACATTCAGACTCTGTTTTTTAGAATATTTTATCTAGCGTTTCCAGGGTTTATTTCAGAGAATTACCAAAAATACTATGCAAAATTCAACGATACTTGCGCCGATTCATATGCCGTGTTTTTCTATTTACTGTGATATATTTGAGAAATATGGTATTGAGATGACTTAACCATAATGAAAGAAGTTCAAACACACTTACCGATAATGAACATCTGTCTTTTGAGTATCTTCCATACTGCCTTCTAGCCACCTGCGAAAAATGAATTTCGGAATTAAATGAAACGTTCATAAACATGCTACAAACAATAACGTACCATACAGTTTACAAACTTAGAGATTTTCATTTAACTGCCGAAGTCTTGAAATATACAAAGTTCGTTATGCAAAATAGACTAAGATACGAAATCAGTCAAAAGTCTTTAGTCCTTCAGCCATCCGTACTTTTCAGCCAGCTTGCAAAACAAACTGCGGTGGTAGCATATCGAAGAAGAACGAAAACTACCCAAGTTTGGTGGGACTTACTCAATTTTGTTACTTATTTTCGAAATAGTTTTCTTGCTATTTCATTTTACTGTTTGGTTTTCTCTAGGTGAACTAGAGACGGATCAGGTGGTGTAGTCCCCCTGATTTGAGGGTATTGGGATGAAAGGGCAACATCATGTCCACGACAAAATCGTGTCGTTCTAGCGGCTCTTAGTTCATAACGAAATTCTGGCCATCCGAGTAAAGATTTAGAAAACAAAAAGGTTCATTCTTGACCCACAATTTAGCTACGCTTCGTTATTCTTTGCAAGAAGTCAACTGCATTGCAAGCCTACTAGGTCGAAAAAATTTTATGGCGTCAGTCTCCTAGCTTACACCAGAGACTCAATAAATAGACAGATAGACAAGATATAAAGACCCCACTATAAGGGCCGCATCGCCAGACCTCTTTGAAAGCGTTGTGTCCCCGCTGCATCAAAGTACAAGAGACAGACACAACGTGCAGTCCCACATCATGCACTCCCAAAAGAGGACAAGCCCCTTGAATAGATGCATCTGAAATTGGTATAGCTGTATGTATGAAAGTATTACTGCATATAATCTTACCCTCTCAAATAAATATCACTACTTGGGATGCCAGTAATTGTGTTCGTATCAGCTGCTGGGATGTCATCAGTGTTCCAAACAATCACACGTAGTTCGAATCTACAAAAAGAGTGCAATCATTTACCGGAATGCAAGTTTTAAACCAAGAACTTGGTCATAGGAAATTGCCAAAAGCCTAAATTTCTCTGGCAGAAGACTCGGAAAGTAAACGTTCCTAATACTACAATCACGGACAAAATATGTTGAGACAAATACTCGGTTGTATTGATTTCGGGTCTATGTCTTTGCCCCCTTTCCCCATTCAATGTTAATAATTTTTTTGCGGATTTCATAACACATTGTCGCCTCCGTGATGGATTGGTTACTTCTGATATCCTACATTGAACAGAGGGTGGGGGGCTAGGTGGGGCAATAAGAAATCTAAACGTACTTTTTCAGAATTCTCTCAACAATTTTGTCCAAGATTGTAGTTAATATAGGTATTTGATTATCTTCACGAGCGCGTAAAACTTGTTAAAAGCATATTTTTCATGAATGGCGAACACTAGGATAGATTTTTCCACAAGTGGCATACCACAATAGATGGGATTCGAACCTGGACTGCATGATCAGAGAGCCAGCAACGTTTCCACTGAGCTATGGAGCTCAACGAAATCGCCGAGTAACCCTCCGAGTCATACAGCCCAAGGCTCTCCTCACGTTTAACTGTTTTTGTTTCGGCTATGTTGAGCCTTCTTTAGCACCATACATATTTGTACATATTTTTCATGAATGGGGAGCACTAGGATAGATTTTTCCACAAGTGGCATACCACAATCACCCTGCCACAATAGATAGGATTCGAACCTGGACTGCATGATCCTAATGATCCTAACGAACCTGGACCCTAATGATAATAGTATCTCTTGTACTAATAGGTTATCCTGTTAAAACATTCGATGATCAGAGAGCCAACGACGTTTCCACTGAGCTAGAGAGCTCAATGAAATCGCCGAGTAACTCTCTGAGTCATACAGCCCAAGGCTCACTTGTTAAAAGCAATAGTTGTAATGCAAAAATTTTGTCTATACGACATGAAACTCCTATACCAGTAATGTGATGTTCAAAAAAACTTTTTCCTGTAAACTAAGCTTAAAAGAAACGAAATTATATCGAGTATTAAAAAAGGTTACAAAATTTCTTACTCTTCTGGCTTCCTTGGTGCAATATCAACAGGAGGCCCAGGTGAAGGTCCCTCAATTGGAAACATATCCACCCACATCTCCAAACTTCCCTGCAAGAGAACAGTAACGTGTAGTTAGTTCACTTAAGTCTTTTTCGTGTCAATAGTGAAGGTAAAGGTGACGGCAAATGTGTTGTTGTTGTGGTTGTTATTTTATTTTGAGTAGGCTGTTATTTCTAGCTTTTTTCAGCTAATTTAGGCCTACTTTGCATGCTGCATGGGACCCCTAGTTTAACGGAATGGGACCCCTAGCTTAACGTCCCTTCCGAAGGACGGTAGAGTGACTTGTTTTAGTCATCCATCTGGAAAGTCACACATCCAGATGCAGACCCCACACGACCAAGCATAACTTGAGCTGTCTGACGAGAACTGACTGAGAAGCTTGGCCACCCACCCACTCCACTCTGGTGTATTTAGCGCCAGTCGCTGGGATCTCATAAGTAGATGAACTAACAAACAACGACATTTCGACTCTGGCTGTGATGCTAAGCTTGGGATAAATCCCGATCTTGAGCTCAAGGCACCATAAGCTAGATGGGGTACCGTGCTACCTCGATTAAACGCCCCGGGTGTAAATTCAATTTTTAATTTTAAGGAGAGACGTGTATTTGAGGGAGCTTTAGGGGTGGGGGGTTGATGCACAATTCATTTTTAGATGAGGCGCACATTCAAGGGGCGCTAGAAGGAAGGAAGATTTAATCGAAGTAAAGCGGTATATGCCAAGACGCCAAAGCACTTTCAAAGTCAGAGGTATCGGCATTGCACTAGCTTGGCCATCATCTAACTGCTTTCGTTTGTAAGCTGTGTATTTAGCCTCCATCATTGTCACCCATGATTATTATAGATATTTCTTTCGATTTCAAAGCCAAGTATTGATGTTTACACTAATTTTAGAGCACAGTCGACGTGATTCAGACCTTGACTGAATGAAAGAGCTGACGACCATTGAGGTTAAGGGCTCCCGTGAAAAAGCGGTCAAACTCTCCAATTCACAACGCCCATGTCTTTCATCCAATCTGGCTGTGCTATTGAGCATTGAGCCTAGTGCGCCAGTTTCATTCTTAACTTTATGATATTAATTTCAAAGACGAACTCATGAATACATTAGCTTGTTTCCACTAGTGAGAATGGCACTAAGAGCCTACCAAATACAGAATAAATGAAGGTGTTGTGGCGTCATGGTCTCTAGCTCGTGCTGTCAAGAGCTCAGTGAGGTCGGGATTCGAGTCCCAGCCACAGTAGCATATACAGGCAATGACAAGGCCTATTTGGCTAGTTAGTTCACCTACTTTGAGATCCTAGCGACCGGCGCTAAATACACCACCATCGCTTTCACAATCACCTTCACCTTCAGTATAAAGCTGAACAATAGAACTCAAAAAGGCTTTTTGTCCTCACCTGTTTTATCCCTGGTTTATCTGATCGATACAATGGACGCGTCTCAAGATGTTCTGGTACAAGATGATAGCCTACTTGAGGTATTTCGTGAAATGATCGCAATGCTTTCAAGGCTGCTGGCTCCTTTGAAAATATCGTAGTCCCTGTTGAAATATACACCAGGCTATACAATCAGAAGATCAAGAATGCAAGCTATTTGCTTAAAGACTCTGTATAGTTCACAGACAATTGGTAAAAGTAGTCGCACAATAAGCAGGACAAATAGAGGTAGCAAAGAAAATGGTGGTCGTCTGCTGATTGGTCTGTATTAGCGTTCGTTGCTGTAGAGAAAGGAAAGGCACTGATACTACCATTACTATGGTTACTAATAATGCTATTAGCACCACTACTTCTGATATCTAACTGTTACTACTAGAGGTATTACTATCAGCATCATCTCTACTACAACGACTACTACCATTAATGATACTGCTATTACCATAACGACTACTACCATTAATGATACAGCTATTACCATCACTGCTACGATCATCAGTGTAATTACAGCCAGCAATACTATGATCACTGCTAATACAGCCACTAAACATATTTTCACTACTACTACAGCCTCTGCTTACAGCATCACTGCTATTGTAGCCACTAATGCTATTATCACTGCTACTACGGGCTACGGCCAGTAATACTACATCACTGCTATTACAGCAAAAAATATTATTAAAAGTGCTACTTCACCCAATAGTACTATTCTCAATGTTTCTACAACAACGGAAACGATCATCAGTGTTATTACAGCCAGTAATACTATTATCATGTACAGCCTGTACTTATCATGTATACAGCCAGTACTTTTGATTATGAATAGATCTGCTATTTTTTCCACTGTTGCAGTTGCTAACATCACTGCTTACAGCCAATACTATACTACAATTATCACTGCAATTACTGCCAATAGTAGGTACAAAATAGTAGTGACACAAAAGGAAATTGTAGTGGCAGGAGTAGTTATGATGCTGGTAGAAGTGATGACAGTAGTAGGAGTGATGGTAGCATTAACGGTAGCTGTAACAGTAATAGAAGTCATAGTAGCATCGATAATAGTAGTAGAAGTGATGCTAGTAGTAATAGTTAGCTTCAAATGATAGTAGCAATGGTTAAACTAGAAGTGGTGATAGCGATAATAGCTTCAGCTGTAATACTGGTAGTACCAGCATCAGCAGTGATGATAGTAAAAGCAGTGATAGTAATAATATCATCACTACCACCGCCACTAATAAAATTTCCGCTTCTACTTCCTACTGTATCAATTTGTTAGTACCAAGATTATCACTATCTGCTTTCCCATGTTGCTGATACTGCAACTTCCACTACTGCTACACATTCGGTACTCCAAATACTACATTATTGTCACTACAGTCTCTATAACACTATCATCACTGCTTCCATAACCACTGCTTAGAGCGGCTTACAGCATCAATTCTATTGCAGCCAGTAGTACCATCGTATAGTGCCACTACAGCTACACATGCGATGCTCCCAATACTACCACATCCAGAAACTTAATCATCAGTGTTGAATGAAATAGCAATGGCAGATGAGTAGGGAAGAAAATCGTTAACATTATAGTTACATTATCATAAAAAAATTCATGCGTTTTTTTTAATGAATCCGTCACGTTCTTTGCTAAAAATGTTCAGCCTACCTCTTTCGTTGAAAATCTCTTTTTCAGCAAAGAACTTTTTCCCACCAACTTCACATGAACCCTCATTATAGACAGGTTGATCAATGCCTTCTTGCTTGCATATTTGAGCAAGGATCTGAGTTGGCCGCAACGAATCACGCCATTTTGCACAGCCATATCTTAAAAGGAAAATTATCTATCTTAAATGCTGGCAAAAATGATATAACTATATGATTTAACTGGTATAAAAAGCAAAAACTGTCACAGAGAAATCTTATTCGCGCTTTCCAACGCGAGGTTGAACGGAACTGCAAAAAGGCGTTCAAAAAATAGAATTGCGAAACAGTTCAAATATGTTGAAACTCTGGTTAAATAACTCGTGTTCATTCCAAGCTTATAAGCAAGTCCAGGATTTTTTATCACACCATAAGAAGACAAATACAAGCTTTTTATGAGGAACACGTAGCTTTGCTCTCTGCCTGGATATTTCGTATTGTTTGAACTGTTCTAGACTATCTTATCATCCCATGACCTTCCAAAAACATGCTTGAAGAACAGATAATTTTTGGAGACGGGCTTCACGTCTGCAGACTTTTTTTGCACATAGCAAACACAGTTTCTAAGGTTCTAAATTAATTTTTACCAATTTCAGCTTCGCATTTCTAATAAAGGTTTTTTTTGAAAAGTGTATTTGTTCAAAGTCTGCACAGAAGTTCTAAAAATCTACAAAGGATTTTTTCATATGAAGTTAGAGCTCAACAATCGGGACGGATAGCCCACTAATTGGGATCTGTTCTCCATAAAGATTTCCACAGGAAATTCTGCGCTTTTATTAGGAATTTGCAACCGCAACAAGAAGGCGCTAAAGGCAAGACGGTGAGATATCACCAAAGCGGACGACTTTTATCACGCGGACAATGCAAATCATCAGGGGATGAATTCGTTAATTCGGCGCAAGCAGACTTCCACCTATATGGCGCTGGTACAGGACAACACTTTGAAAAATACAGTGTTAAAATTGTTCCAAGCTAATTCACAGAAACGTACATAGTAGCCTAAAAAGTGATAGGTGGTTGTGGCCTATTATCGTTACACAAGTCCCACTTTTCGCAAACAGCAACGGCAACCACTAGCAAAAAAACCCTTTACATAAAAAATGAATAGGATGGCCTAATCCTAACAATGGTTGCGTGAGCGACCTAGGGAGCGGTGTAAGTGCCTAAGACGTGAATACTACGTGTAATAAGTTCAGTTGCGGCCCTCAAAAACTCATGAAGCTTATCGCTTCGTCTATTGTTCTTGCTGTTTTAAGAACAATCCAGCCCACTTTCTCCTTCCTACGTTCCTGGCCTAGTTCAACAGTAAAGAAAATACGTATACAGTACAAAAAAAAACTTACAAACTATATGTATCTGGTAATCCACATCTCGCTCGGTGTTTGCTGTAAAATCGGTTTTCAATATCAATTTTTGTTTCTCCGATGAAATCATCCATGGTCATAAGGTCCCAGTCTTTAACTTGAACAGTCAGGAGATTGTCGAACGGAAGTTCAGCTTCAAATTCAAACATCCTAGAAAAATCACAGAAAAAGGTTCTAGAATATTCGCACAACTTTCTTTTTGCTCAACCACTCAACCACCTAAAACACTGCCTAAAAGACGTTTAGTTCAAACCCAACTTGTTGTTTTGCCAAACCAAGAATGATGGCTCACAGATCAAAGGACCCTCCAGGAATTGCTTCAAATGCAAAAAATGTTTGACAAGGAATGTTTTCGATCTGGCAAAACAGTCAAACATTTTATTTGAAAAAGAAAATTTCATATGTTTGACAAACAATGTTTGATCTTATGGCCAAGGCCTTACCTTCCAAATTCTGGATTCAGCTGTCTTCGAACACAGTTCTTCTTATCATTAACTTTATGCTTGCCCAACATTACATAGAGATATGGATCAGCCTACAGAAAATGGCAAATAATTAGTTTGTTAGACACAAACCAAGTGGGAAGAGTGCGAAAGGCAGAGAGTGGTGAAACCCTTGCTGCAGAGGAGTAGACGGAAGGGTATAGAAAATACAGTTGACATCCGCTATCTCGAACTGTCAAGGGAAGCTTGAATTTGCTTGAGTTAGCGAATGTTCGAAATAACGGATGCCCCATATAAACATAAAAAATTTATAGTTTTCATGTTAGGAAAGGAACCACTGTTAAAATGCAAGGTTAGTGTTCCCAAATTTCATAAAACAAGTCAGTTGTTATTCAGAAGAAGAATCTAGAGTCGTCTGCTTTCATCTTCATG
Organism: Chrysaora quinquecirrha; assembly: GCA_014526335.1. Classification (NCBI taxonomy): domain Eukaryota; kingdom Metazoa; phylum Cnidaria; class Scyphozoa; order Semaeostomeae; family Pelagiidae; genus Chrysaora; species Chrysaora quinquecirrha. Next base: position 2,184,806 of record JACTAT010000029.1, on the reverse strand, counting down.
GACTAGTTTCATCCCTACTCTCGTTGAACTAGAGATAATGGTGATGCAGCACATCTCTGTGCGCTAAAAACAGGCAGAGATTACAGGAATCTCCCCTGGGTGGACAGGATAGCTATGAACGGGAATTTCTTGTCAAGATCTTGTACCGATTTCTCAACGAACAAATTATCATCGATCAAACTGTATCTTCCGATAGCAGCAAGGTAAACTCTGATACTGGCAATCCATCTTGGAGTCTGAGGTTAATCTACTGTAAGCATGGACAGCATATGATTTGGCTGCCTCAATTCCCGCCAGATGAAATTAATGGCATATTTTCGGCCTGTCTATTTATCTAGTTCAGCAGAAAATTTGGTAAAGTTCGAGATAAGGGATAGTGCAAGAAGCTTTAAATCATGTTCTTTTGATACCATCCAACCCCGTGGTCAGGGGCGCAAATCGAAAAAATTATTGGGGGGGTGTCATGAAGTGGGACCGAAGGGTATTGGTCTTTGTGTGCCGAAAAGCGCACCCACCTAGGGGGGTTCGGGGGCATGCTCCCCCGGAAAATTTTGAAAAATTGGGTTGCTAGAATCGCTCTGGTGACCATTTCAGGACTCTTTTAATGTATTTTTTGCGCAGCCCAGCTGTTGAAGAAAACCTAAGAAACAACAAGTTTTGTCAAAATTTATTTCGATGTTGTCGCCTGACGCCCAGAATTGTCCAGAAACATAAAAAATAAGGCCAGAAATGGCTGACACAACTTGTCTTTGTTGTACAGCTAGGCATCTCCTGACTAACGGCAGTATTGACTACCAATACATTGTACTGTCGTGAAGGGATTGGGTTGCGATTGGCCGAAAGTTGTCCCGCCTAGCTGCTCTGGCCCTTTTGTTTGCTAATTTGTTCTTTCAAGAAAACATCATCACTATTTCCTGCTATGCAAAACAGCGTGGTGAATTAAGTTCAATGTTCAATGATCTGCATGAGAGCAATTTTTTACCGATTTTTCTTTGGGTTTCGGGTACAACTCTGTTTATTACTATTTAAAATGGAAATAATTTAGTTCAGAGCCGGATCGGGACCGACTTTATCACTATAAAGTAGCTACTGGGACCGGTTGGCAAAATTATTGGGGTGTCACACCCCCCCCCTCATTTGCGCCCCTGCCAGTGGTAGAATGTTTTGGAAAAGGTTTCTAACATTCAAATACACAAAACGTCGCAAAATAAGATCAAAACACATGGAAATTAGATGTTAAGAGTAGTAAGTATCAAAAATACCCGAAAATTGCAGTATCACTTCTTTATCTCTATAAATTTGACCATTTGGTAGTCATTTAGCAAGACCCTCAAACCGACTGGACAGACTGGACCCGCTCTCAGGCTTCAATGAGAGTACCCCCCCCCCCAGGTCAGACTAGTTTACTTAGCCTTGTTTCAATCTTTCATTGGATATACACGATTACACATCCACAGCTCAAGAAAAGCAGTCTGGTTAAAAATCAAGCCAACGCAATGAACAGGAGAAGAAGAGAAGAAATTTCTCATTGTTTAAATAATGGGAGACACCCTCAAGGAGCTCTCCGAAACGTTTCCCTGATAAATATGAAAGATTTATCGCATGTACCCCACCCATTTCTGATTTCTTGACACGAACAACCTGTCCAAATTCAAAGAGCAATAAATAAACTATATATTTCTCTTTTATTTTTTGAGTTGTACAAAACTTCAGAATCGCAAAAAACAGCGGAAACATTTGCAGGCATACTTTTAAACTTTTTAAGTACTAGATCACACGGAGTGTGCAGAGAATTACAACGAGGATTGTTTTCGAATAATTAGCAGAGCTAGATCCTTGTTTCATCTCAGCGTTTTGGAATCGGTCCACATCAAACCAAAAGGCCGGTTCTGTGTAGACAGAAAGAGTTCGTTTTCTTAAATGGACTCTGCAATTAATCTTCATTGTTCTTCCCCCTGAAAGCTGATTGGTGTTTAAAACACAAATGCCAATTCAGCTTTTCGTTCCGATTGGTGCATTTCGAGCCGCATCTGGGTATAAATTCTGCGTTCATTTATTGTTTCGGCCTGTTTCTGACGTTCATTGTCTGAGCAGTGTCAGACGAAAAAAGCTTTTAAGTATGCCCCAAAATGTTTCCGCTGTTTATCGCAATTCTAAAGTATTATATTTTCCCTTCCACTTTTGGCGCTTATAAAGAACCTTGAAGCCTTTGGCGTGCACCACTAAAAAGACAATAAACCATAAAAAAATTTACCCACCTTAACTTTACCACAAAAACGTTTGCATCCAACAATATCATCGACATCATCATCATCATCCTCAAAATGCTTTCCCTTTGATAATCGAAACGTCTCAGCGACATCAGTGAAGTCGTTGAATTCTTTAGCTTTCTCTAACTCATACGGGTAGATCTGGATAAAAAAGAAATGATTAAAACACGTTTCATTTCATTTTCATTTCATTTTCATTTCAAATATTTAATAAGGGTAGCCCTTCAGTAATACTGATTTTCAAGGGGCCTCCATTACACAAGTTACAAAAAAATTGTAAAAACTATTATAACTTAATTTTGAATACTACTCTAACCTAAGTAAGCCTGTGTACAATACAAACCCCTAAAACTACTAAACTGGTAAAAAACCCTATAAGTAACTATAATATCTAAGAATAACTATTCAAAATAAATAAAATAAATATCAATATCTAAAGGTGATCCATATGGTGAAAGTCTGTAGATAGTTTTTCCAATATCAGTTGCTTAAATTTGTTTAGGGAGGATGGCAGCTTACTCTCAACAGAAAGGCCATTCCAGGACTTAGCACCTCTAAACGAAAAACATTTTTGTCCATTTTTGGGGCTTTTCTTTGGTAACCTTAGGTTAGTGGCTGTATTCCTTTGGTTCCTAGAGGTGAGCTGGGATGCTTTTGTGACAAGATTACACATTAACAGGCGTACATATGACAACCTAAACAGTGGGGCGCAGGCAAAGCAGGAATAACGCAAGTTCCCTTAAAAATTTTTAAGCGAGACGGCTAAAGAAAGCTGCCATAAGGACACGACACGACACTTCTCAACACGACACTACTCGACACGTCAGCATGAATACTAGTACATCATGTTACCTTAATTTTGCAGACGTCTTTATTCTCTCTTCTCTCTGGATGACTTCCGGACATTTTTCTATCAGATTCATCGCCATCCTTTGCATCATCTGGCTCTTTCATTGTCACGTGAAACCTCGTCCACCAATCAACGACTTCTTCACGACGTTTTTGAATCTTCTTTTTCTGGAATTTGAAATTCGCATAAACTATATTTGCATATGTTATTTGCATAAGTATGGTAGATTTGAAATTATGTCACCATACATTTAATGCCTTTCTCCCTTATCCTCTGTTCAACATATTGTCTTTTCTCTACAGTTCCCTTGCCTTATAACTTAACATAATTTCACAACTGAACCCAACCGAGTAGACAGTAGTGCGTTGAATAGGCTCGCAACATATTGCACCACTTTACTTAAAATTCTCAGCCAGATGAATGAAAATTTCATAACCAATGAAGGTGCTTCCATGTTGAAGGTGCTATGGCGTTCTTAAAGTGCTGAGGCGTAATCCAGCTGGCTTATGCTGTCAGAAGCTCAGCGGGGTCGGGGTTCGAGCCCCAGCTACGGCAGCGTCACAACCAGGGTCGAGGTCTCGATTCGCTAACCTACTACTGAGATCCTAGTGACTAGCAACCAGATAGAAAACAGCATTCAATAATAAATACACGCAGTTTTTTTATAAGCAACCGCTTATAAGCAACCAAGATGTAGATGGCCTAAAATTTTAAGCAACGTATAGTACCACAGGAAAAAAACCTAAAAAACATTTTGAATTTCAAATACTTTATATCACTGCAAGTAGGGACCGTGTCCATTGGGTGTCTAAAAAGTCTAATATTTTAGACGTTTTTTTCGTCTAATTAGACGATCAGCAAGTCTAATTAGACGCACGGCAAAATTCGAGCAGCGTCTAAAATAATTAGACGCATTTAAGACCTGTGAGAGTTAGACGAAATTAGACGCAGTTAGACGTTTTTTGACCATTGCGGTGAATACCCCCATTTGTCAAAGAAGCAAACTTGCAAAACTAAATCCATGTAGGGCACTTAAGGGGTGTTTTTCATGTTTGTTGTAACAAAAGATCTATTGTTCATGCCGCATGTTATCATTACAAAACAGGTTGAAATGGAGTTTCTTAAGTGTCAAATAATTTCTCCCAAAGGTAAACCCTTTGCTCTTGCGCTGGCTTCGTCTAATCTGGATGAAAAACGTCTAAACCCTACAGTCTAATTTGGTCTAATGTGCGTCTAATAATCGTCTAAATTATATGTCTATTGGTCTAATTAGACGAGGAGCTAAAATGATTAGACAATTACATGGTACTTCTTGACTGATGCTATTTATGTATAGTATTTCTTTGCTGTAACGTCGAATTTTCATGGTGTCTAATCGGCGTCTAAAAATTAGACACTAAATGGACACGGTCCCTTACGGTCCCGGCAACGGCAACGGCAACCTTTAGGAACAACAACAACCATTTACATAAAAATATGTGATTTGATTGTCTAATGCTCAGAGTGGAATTTGGGAGCGAAAACTTCATCTCGTGTAATAAGTCTAAGCTGAATCACTCATTTAAAAGATATATAAAACAAACAAATTAATCGTTTCGTCTTGTTAGTCTAAGGTGGACTGACAAATCTTAACAAAAGCCCGATTCACACTTGTCGCGGTTTTGTTGCCGCTTCCCATACAAGGTTAGAGTTTTCTGCAGCCCAGCTGGATACCCCGCGTTTCTCTCATGATGCGGCAAAGCTGAAAAAATCCAGCTTTTCCGCATCAAGACGCTTTAAGACGTATCACGATCTCGTCGTGTCTGAGCTTCAAAATGGCGGGTAAAATATTAACAAAGAACAACTTATAGAGTCTGTGAGGAAACATCCTTGTATTCACGACACAACAAGCTCTGATTATAAAGATGTTGAAATTCGTGAAAATTCTTGGAAATTGATGTGAGGAGGTTCTTGGTAGAGTTGAGGACGACAAGATGTTATAATGCCCTCGAAATTTCCTTAATTCTCTGATTAAAACACTGCTTTTCTTTTTGCTTTTATCTAACAATTTTAAAGCAATGATTCGGTTTAGATAGGCCAATGATAACAATATCTCGTCTTGTTTTGATGCCATCTTGCCGCAAATTAATAAAAAACGCAACATGTTGGAACAGGATAATGCGTTTTTGCCGCATCAAGACGCGCCGCGCCACACCATTCCGCGTCAAGTGTGAATCTAACTTTGGCCCTTTTTGTAATGGATAATCTTGGTGGAAGGCCACTGGCAAGGGCAAATAAGAAACCCAAAAAGAAAAGGAGGAATACTAGCGCAGGAGAGAAGTATAGTGCTTGTTTATGCTAACTTGACTTTATTCTTTATCTTTATGGTTATTTTGTTCAGAGCATCCTTTGTTTCGACTATTAATTCCAACAGCCCGATTTCTTCCTAAGACACAAAATTTTTTATCTATACACAAAATTTCAAGCGAGAATCCGAATCTGCGGTGAAAATTACCCTGAAATCAACCAGCGCACCGTGCGCTTAATCGAACAATTGCAGTATCTCAACGGGCAATCGCATTAATCAGCTGATCACTCGATCACCCAATCAATGAATCACTTAATCAACATTAAAACATACCATTTGAAACTTGATCTCTCTTGGTATAGCTCAAATATTTATCTGGTTTCTGTCTATACTTTCTCAAAGAATCCAGAACGTAGGACCCAGCAAGAACTTGTCGACCAAACGCACGACAATCTGTAACCCGTATTGTAATAGGAGGAATGTAACGGTCTTTGACAGGCAGATACTGCAAGGGAATAACAAAACGTATAAGACTCGGCCAAATGATCATAAGCATAATAACCCATCCCATTAAGCATAATAACCCACCACAAGTAGTGATTATCCACCACAGTACGCAAAACTACCACCACAACAAGCATAGTAACCCACGACATCAAGCATAATACCCCACCACAGTAGTGATTATCCGCCACAGTACGGGGAAACTACCACTACTGTACGCAAAAAGTGCCACCACAGTAGTGATTATCCACCACAGTAGTGATTATGATTCGCTAGCGTGTAGACATGCGCATTTTAATTACTGGTGGCAGCCTTCTCAATTTTGTCAATAAAAATCTTGAGTTTCGCACAAAATTAACCGCATGAAAAAGGGCTGAAAACATTTAGCTAGTGCTCAGAGAAATGCTCAGTTCATTTGCCAAGGGCAAATTGAGGAAGAAATCTTTAATAGCAATAGTAAAATCAACATGACTATACAAACAAGAAAACAACGCCTATACTCACAACATCGAAAACAACAACTGGATCTTCAAAATTAGGATTCAGTCTTGCATTCTTGCAGATTGTTGATTTTATTGCTTGTTGCTGCTCCTTAGACAATTCTCCTGTCTTCATATCAATCGGTGTTATTTTATAACAACAATCCAATTCAACACGAGGTCTTGTAACTTGTAGATATTTGGCTCGCTTCATTTCACGAACACCCCAAAACAAAACCTGGAAAATTGAAATAAAGTAAATAATAGAAAAAATGGTCGAGGTAAAGTAGAAAAGTCTTGGATTGAGTAGTGTAACATTTCAAAATTGCGAGAAACAGCGGACACACTAAAAACATTCTTCTTCTTACACTTCTCAGAATTTAAAGATCAGAAACACATCAAAACAATTGAATAGGACGGAATTAATACCAAGATGCGGATCGAAATGCACCAATCAGAAAGTGAAGCCGAACTGGCATTGTGTTTTAACATCAATCAGCTTTGGAGATCAAGGGGAAAGAACACAAAAATTAATTCAAGAGCCCAAGTGAAAAACCTGTATACAAGGTTAAAGGCAGAGGAAAATGAGGCAATAACTCTTGTTACACAAGTTTTTCTTGGATATTTATGCAATTAAGAAACCAGCGCTATTTAATCGAAGCAGGATTTTTGAAAAGGACAGAGGAGTGATAAAATATCATGGCTTTGATAACGGACTGATGATTCAAAACAAGAAGCTGAAGAGCAAAAGGAGAAAGTTGTCTTTTACAATAATAAATGCAGAAAGCAAAAGACTGAGAAGCTAATTTCAAGTCTTTTCGTAACTGAAGATTGCAACCCAACCAGGGATAACTTATCTTTATATTGACTTATTTGATCGTGCCTTATGAGTTAAAGCCGCCAAACTCTAGAACTTCCAGCCTCAAAAAGTAAAGAAGCTAACTTCTTTGAAGCGATTTCTCAAGACTTTTAAAGAATATTAATTAGGCTCCAGCGCATGCTATAATTTAATTTCAATTCACTGTATAGATTAGCCCTTCAATCCACTGTATAAATTCTTTACTTTTGCTATTATAGCTTTTAATTCTTAAATTGTTAATATTGTTTCAAAATATAGTTGATGAAAGTTGGTTTCATCTTTACAATCTGATTATCCATACTTGTGCTTGAATGTTAATTAAGTATGTCTTGATGTTATATTATGAGTCAAAATTTTTTAAGCGTCCAAAACTCGATAAGGAGTGCTTCTTTTGAGGAGCATGGAACTCGTATGCATTTAGTTTAAATATGTATGTTTTTCATGAATCAATAACAAATGGGGATATTTTCGGAACATCTCTACACAAAAAATTAAATTGATAGTAAGTGTGGGCAGAGAGTAAAAGATGGGTCAACATTTTGAATATGATTAATACCTCGACTCTGTATTTCTTCGTTTCTGGTTTGATTTCATTGGGAATAGGAACTATTCTATTCTCCAATGGTGGAGGATCGTAAGGCAAGTCATTGGCAAACTCATCATCTGTTACCTAAAAGAAAACCAAGAATGTGAGACAGGTGTTGTAGCTTCAGGCAGAAGCACCGAGGAAGGTTTGTCTCATTATTCCTAGACTTAGGGCTTGTTCATATGGACAAAATCATCCCACCTTCCAGCACGTCAGCTGAGCAGTGAGACGAAATTTTCAAGAGTTTACATGTAGAATTACATCCCACCTTCCAGCCACTTGTCTCATATTTCCAATTTTCTCGGACAATAGGATTATGTCTGGCGCTTGCGCATAATGAGCAATTCCATCCCACCGTCCAGCTTTCATCCCACCTTCCGGCGTTTATATGAGAAAATTTCATCCCACCCAGGTGAGATCCCACCTCTCAACGAGTGAGATCTCACCTGACCGGGATGAAATGTTTTCCATATAAACAGAAGATGAAAATTACAAAGGTTTAAATTGGAAGGTGAGATCTCACCTCTCAGCTACAGGGCTGGAAGGTGGGATGATTTTCCCCATATAAACAGGCCCTTAAAAATAGATGTCAATTAGGGAACCTATTTTATTCCATCTCTAAAAAGTCAATTTGATAACTTTAAAAACTGAAGCTCTACGAAGTGGATCAAAATGCTGGCTTTAACACATCCCCTCAAATGCTCCACTGTAAAAAACTTCTGATGCACTTCACAATATCACACTATCACGCCATTACCTTAAAAAAAATTTCGAGCAAATTTTACTTGAAGATGATAACGCAATCAAGCGTGGGGATATATTTCTACAGTGGGTCGATAACCCTCTAATGCCACGAACCCAAAGCATGTCCATCTTAAAAGTACAGCAAAAGAATCAAGAAGGTTCATTGGAAAGAGCTTTCGGCAAAATAGATAAAGTAAAAATCCGCAAACAGGAACCTTCATTTATCAAGAACTAACGGCCAGAAATTATATATTTTCAACAAAATAAATAAGCAACATTTCAGATTTATATCGAAAGAGGTCCTTAATAAAGAGCTTCAACACTCACTGGACTTTCAATGCAACTTTCGTTAGACTTAAACTCCTTAATGGATCCAAAAATATTGCTTAGAACAATGGTAAGAAGGGCTTCCTGAAGCTGCTAAACCTTGAGTCATTCTTCTTGTTTCTTGCAATTGCTTTAGACTCCGTTTGAAGAACCTGCAGCATGATTATGGTAGACATCTCATTGCATTAGAACCTGCACATGCTGCGTTCAAAAACTGAAGTTCTCATTTGTGGGGTTTTGCTGCAATGAAAACCAATGAAAACTAGACAAATCAACACTGTCTTTCGCGTCACTTTAGCCACACTTTTAGCCAAGATAGTTATCCTTACCTCGAGAAGTTCAAAAGCAGCCAGCAAGTCCCCAGCTCTCTCTTCACCGCGAAAAATAGGGAACCATTGTAAAACAGGGGGGAAGAAAGGTTTTTCGTAGGGCTGACTAGCTAACTTCACAGCGGGCATTGCTAATGCTCTACCAATGAATTCATTTTCACCCTGAAAAGTAACGCAAAAATTGAAATTAATAGTTATGCCATTTCTTTTGGATTAAAAGTAAAAGAGCCTCGTAGATGAATAAGGGAGTTCCAAGGAAAAATGACCCGGTAACGAAACAGTTGTTCTAACGTAAAATTAAATTTCTGAGCATAAATTTTGGTACACGTGTTTTTGAAGGATTAAGAATTATGCTGACATCATTTTTATAATGCTTTACTTTATGAACCTATGTGGTCTCTGTGGCGCGGTGGCTAGTGAGAATGAGAATGAGAATGTTGTGGGCTCGAGCCACGGTCTTTCCACTTGTGGTTGCAGAGATAACAAACTTGGGCAAGTTCATAACACAAATGTGCCTCTCTCAACCCAGGTGTATAATTGGGTACCTGGTCGGTAGTTATGAGCGCCGTGTGTGGCTGCACCCTGCTATATGCTTTATGCGTCCAGACCAGGGGTAAAGTGTAAAGTCGACTGAGTAGCCCTAGGCTAGTAGTAGACTCAAAAACGGCAACATCACTTTAAAACGACAACTTTATGAACAACACAACTACACTGGGAAAACAAATTTTTTAATACAATATTTGTTTGGTCAACACAAAGAACAGTTAAATATGCACTTCAAAAAGCACCTCAGCATAAACAATGTTGCTTTGCGTGCTTGTGGCCAATGTTCAATATGTCAACTGTCAAGTTCCATCATTTTCGAACCCTTGGTTTTCAACTGCTTAATTTTTGTATCAATACACCCTGCCTGTTTAGGTAGATCAAATTAGACATTGTGAAACAGAAATTGATATGTCTTACATCAGGATCTCTGTCGTAAATCTCTATGACAACAACAGGAGGCTTGCAAAAGAATTCTTCAGCAATACCACAAAATGTGATGTCTTTAAATTTCAACATTTGGTCCCAGGTTGGGCTTCTTGTTTTCCAGACCACGTGGGTCTCTCGTACTTTATAGCCACATATAACACGAGCAAATGCATCTAGAAAAAGAAAAGAAATAAAAATTAATTGAAACCAATCCACGGTAGCATGATCAACAAACGTCTAGGAGCAAGTCTTTTGATGCCTGCCCTTTTAATGGTTAATTCAGGTTCTCAAATATCTATAGCCAACATTCACTGCCGTCCCAGTTTTTACGAATTTGAACACTCAGTTCTGAGTCCATTAAGAAAACTTTCGAATTTTGATTTCAATTCTCTGCTGTTAACTATTTTATAGCAAATGCGCAAGATCGAAAACAAAGAAAAACTACGCTCATTGTTTGCAGACACCGCCAACAAGAGCAACAGTTTCTCTTCAATAGGGCTGCTTGGGCAGCACTAATTTAACATAAGAACACAACCTCTTCTCGTTAATTTCCCCATCAAGATGCATGTTACGTCAATGAAATACATCACACATATCACATATTTAAGAGTTAAATCGATTCTCTTCTTCTTACTCGTGTAACTTGGGTACATGTTATCGAATACTCGTGCAGTTATATGCTCTTATCACCATGATTTTCATGTAGGGTCCCATGCGAAGGGCATCTAAGACATCGCGTAAGCTCTCCAATTAATAATAGCATTTTTACCTGATAAGCCTGACTCGTCACTTGCAATTAAACTTCTTGCTTGATAGATATGTGCACGGAGAATGAAACGATGCTTCTCTGATAGAATAAAGACAGTATGTTAACTAAACGTTCATTATGTTGGTTTTAGACAAAGAAAGCACAAGTAGATTATAAAATAGCGATAAAAAGTGGGAACATCATATAGCATTATTTAATAAATGACCAGAAGCGTCATTGTTCGAGAAAGCACAACACAATAGAACGTTTACTTCTATATATTCGATCACAACTTTCAGTGGTCATTTCAGAGCAACACTGGAAGGTGTCGGTGTGATCGAATATACAGAAGTTAATACACAAATTCCCTTTTTACTAATTTTTATCAAACTATGAAGCTTCCGGCGATTTTTTATCATTACACTAAATGCCCGAATAATATATTTCAAATTCGCCGTCACCGTCGGCAAAATTTGGTTATGTGCGCTAAGATTTTTGTGCTTTATCAAGACAACCACGAACATATTAATTTGATGCTTAGATAACATGACCACAAATATATATCACTATAATCAGAAATTACCTTCATAGTATATCTGCCTTGGGATGGGGTGGTATGGGGCTTTCCATTCGCTTTCCTGGAGCAGAAAAAAAGATATTGCCAGAATATGTATTTTTCGTCTAACACTCCTAAGAGTATAAACAATTGACTTAGGTGGAGATTTCACCCATACCTCATGAGAGCAATGCCTTGGACAGAGTTTGAACAACACAAAGTCCAAGCGGTAGAGTAGTACCTTTTATGGGCAGGCACTCGTCTACATTACCACGTATGGGGATACTATGGGTTTTTGGGTCGATTTCTGGCTGAAGTTTTCCCGTGAGAGAGCAGTCCTTTGGTGGAGAGTTCCGCTGACAGAGGGTTCCGCAAAAGATTATTAACGACCTTCGAAGGAAATTCTAGGAATAATTTCCTTGGTTACGGGAATTCAACGAATTCAACGCGTCTCTTCTAAGCAGAAGCGTAACTAAGGAAATTATTCCCAAAATCCTTTCGAAAATCCTTATCAAAAATAGGAAAGAAAAATCTTTTGCGGAAGCCTCTATTGTGGTATGTAGATTTGATTTGTTTTCTTTCGTTGCAATCCATTTCTCTGCATTATTGAAGCAAAAACTTTACAAATTTTCCTATTTTCTAGTCAACAATTTTATCATGATCAAATAGCGCCTGTTTTCGACTATGTATTTTTTCAAGAAAATTTCCCTCGTTTGGTATGATGACTTGCCCTTTCAGCCGGTCCCCATACAACAAGATATTTCAACGTATCTTTGGTGCTTTTTGCACATCTTAACAATTTTACCAAGGACTTTTATAGGTACTTACCAATTGAAAACCCTTTGGAATATTCTTAAACACATCTTTAATTTGATTCTCTAGGCCAAGCCAAAGAATAACACTGATCTTTGCTTGCACTGTCCATCCTTTGTTTGAAGAACTTCGTTTGCCAGCATGCTGAAAATAAAAAATTCACAAGAATATACAAGGTCTTTCTGCCACTAGCTTCTTTAGCTTTTCCTTTTGCTAATGTACGATAAACCGAATGCCAAACAAGAAGATTCCTGGCAGCCTTGAAAGTAGGGATAATATAGGATCCTAAATGCGCCTTTCTTAGTGTAGTTGTATATATAGGCATTTTCATATTGAATTTCACTTAATTATTAGGTACAATACACTTTTTTGCAAGCAACCGGACAAGCAAAATAGAACTGGTATCAAAATATGTTAAGCAATTTGAGGGCTTAGCGAAGAAACTGTACAAAGCAACTACACATTAAGGACGTTCTCACCTTTATAAACCTTTTTAGTTCAATAAGCTTTGTTGATAACTACACCACTGCATGAAACTTTTAGCAGGAAAACCAAGAAAATTTGAATTTCTATATTACAGACCTTGCTAAAGTTAAGCGAACCCGCAAGCAGTTTTAAGAGACTGAATCCCCGATATTCTAAGAAATTTTAAGCGCAGGCCCTCAGTCAAATTGCTGATCAAAAACAGTGTGAACAAATTTTTGTACTAACTTAACGAAATATTGTTTTATTGCATTGATACCTTCATGAATAATGTCTGC
>JACTAT010000029.1:2117515-2170557 GCA_014526335.1 Chrysaora quinquecirrha | reverse complement strand
CGACACTTAATTTTTCCGCAGTTTTCAAGAAATTTTGCCTCATTTCTTTCACTATTTCAACTTTGTTGTCATCCTGGATGCGTCTTCGCTTTTCAGTCGCTTCTCGGAATACACGATCCTACAAAAGAGCAACACGAAATCACTTATAGTGTAACAAGATTATTTTTCAACAACTGTCTTTATAAATGTATTATAAGAATAGTTAACGTTAAAGCAATTCACTTCAATGCTCGTAATGTAACGCCGATAAAATTATAATTTTATGCTTTATCACGAAACATCTTTCAGATTGGGCTTCTTTTGTGATGAAGGAGTAAAATCTTAAGCCTCGCTTATGTATGACATTGCGCACACTCAGAACTAGTTGCGGACTGCTAATCGGCTTTTTTTATATATAAGCACTCTGGTAACTGGTTTGCGCACAGTTCAAGAGAGTTGGGCATGTTCTACTTCTGCTATCAGTTGACAACTGACTCCCGTCACTCGCAGTCTTGTCTACAGCAGTGCTCTTTGGACCGCAATCAACTCTATCCTAAAAGTTCTGACTAGTTTTTGACATGTCGACGTAAGCAGTTACAACCAGTTGGCGTTAATTCTATCGTATCTTTTGTCGGTATAAGCCTGGCTTTAAACTTACTTAAATTCGATATAGCGTGGAAGACTGGAAAACAGCCAATAATATACTTACAAATGCTGCTTGTCTCAAAATAGCCAGTTCCAGGTCAAGGTTATTGCCCTTCCCATCCTCATGGCCAGCACTAGTCTGGCGCAAAACACTGAAATCAAAGGAAAAAAGATCAGAATTTGAATAAAAAAGAGGAACAGTGTTAAGCTATGGCTAAACTAGAAGACTTGTCGCGCGCGACACTGTATTCGGCGTGTCCTCCAGGGTGGCTAAACATGCGAGTGACAAGCGAGCAACATGTCCCCCGATTCATTTCCATGTTGCCGAGACAAGAAATGCTTCTATTGTCTCCCAGAAACATCTGCGTGTCTCTTACTACAAATTTTGTCGCATGCTACAAAGTTTCCGAGGTGGCTAAACTGGGAGAAACCGAGGGAACATCAAAGTCGCGCGCGACTAGTCTTTTAGATTAGCAGTAGCTTTAAGGTCTTTACAAATTCCGGTGAAAGTCCGGCTAAAAATCTTGAAGATCCGGTCGGAACCGGATTTTTGCTAAAATGCGATTTCCGGTCGGATTCACCCCAGCATCGAAAAAGAACTCAGTTTTCATTAAGGAATTTCCTGCGCTCTTTGCTGATTTGTTTGGGACTAAAATTGAACTGAAAAGGACTGCAATGAATCAAATCCTAGCCTTAAAATATTCATCAACGATGCTAATGACTAGACTTTGCTTCCCAAGTCCCTTACTTTCGCTCATATTGAATTGAATTGATGTTGTTATTGTTCGCTTCAGTCAGTTAGTTTGAGCGTCCAGCAATTCAATTCAATGGCGATAACTACGACTCATGCAGTAAGTCTAACTAATACCTAGTTCCCATCACAAAAAGAAGCCAAGGCTAAGTCTACTTTTACAGTAACCAGGGCCTGGCCCAGCCTAGTGTGAATGCGTAAAAGTTGGTCTCGGCCTTTGTATGCTGAACTGGGCCGAAACAGACTCAGAACCAAGGCCAAAGTATTCAGCGCCGAGCCTAAGCTTTGGGCGTTTACACTAGCCTGGGTGAGGCCAAGGTTTTTATAAAACTAGGCCATGTCTTGCCACTTTTAAAAGAAGACTTAATAATATTTTTAAACAATGTGTATTATGTATTTCTATTTGTATATTGAATTCTGTATAAAAAAAGGTATCACGGCCCCCTGAAAAGCAATCCGTTAGGACTGATTGGGTTGCCATGGATAAATAAATTTAGATTAGATTAGATTAGGTCTAGGCTGACTTTGGTCTGCTCAGCTGCTTCTAAAATTATCAATTATCAATAAATAGCAATATTACAAACCTGGTACCACTAATAATTTCTTGAAGAACCTTCTGTATAAGACGTTTAGCTCCAGGAAGCCCAGCTCTTATTCTTTCATCCAATTCATCAAGATTGTCTTCCTGCAATAACAAATAAGACAGTCCGTATTATTCAGTCTACTTGACAATATTTGTTCGGGCCAGAAGTTTAACAATAAAAAGAATCACCCGAAGCTTCATTTTCTCCTCATTTTTTACAATATTTCGACTATATTTTCCAATGGTCATTCTCAAGTGATTATAGAACTCGTACCAATAAGGTCATCGGTAAAGTTTGTCAAATTGAAGGGTGAAGGTGAAGGTGAAATGGTGTTTTTCGCTAGAATCTCTGTAGCAGGTTAACTAATCGAGACCTCGATCCTGGCTGTGACGTTACCGTGGCTGGGCTCGAACCCTTGAACACACTGAGCTTCTGACACCACGAGTCAGCTGGATTACACCACGACGCCACAGCATAATTCTGAATAAGGTGGATTTCAGAATAGATGGAATTAAATAAGCGAATAAATTTAATTGGTCAAAACACAATTTAACTAAGTTAATGTTTGGAAGGCTCAAAATTAAATGACATATGAACCCAAAAGCATTAGTCACTTGGCAAATCTAATAATACCCGCAAAACCGGACTAACCGTATCGAACCTTATATTCGGATTCTACCAAGCCTACAGTTTTGAGAATTACATAGTCTTAACAAAAAGAGACTTGAATAAAAAAATACCATAATGAACTTACTAGTCTATAGTGCAACTTTTGAAGAAAATTATGATAGTGGTGCCTCTTTCGTTCATCTTCCAAGCGGAATTTCAGGCTTAAACAGGGTTTTTTTGTGTCCCATGGCGTGTGGCTGTATCTCTTTTCTTGACTAACCGGTTTAACTGGTTCAGTAAGTGTGAAATTATCATCCTCACCGTCTTCATGATCTGCTAAAAGCTTTATTTCATCCTCATTCTTACTTCCTCTGTGAGATTTTGTATCTTTGGATGAATCATCGGAATGGCAGCCTTTTTCTCCTATGATAATTCAAAAACACAGATCAATTAACAAGGTATGCATGACTATGGCCACGTCTACACGTAAACGGGTATTTTTGGAAACGCAAACTTTTTTATCTGTTTTCATAAAAATCCGCGTCCACGCGATGTGCGTTTTTAAAAACATCTCTGTCCACACAGGAACGGAAAAATCACTATTTGGGCAGAGAAAGCCCAGTATCATATTTTCATGATCATATTTTCATAAGCCATTCTGAGTGCAAATTGTCGTTGTTTCTTTGCATTGTTGAAACTGAGCGTGTAAAATCAAGCGCGTGACATCATCGTTTTTGAAAGTTGCATTTTCCCCTTCCACACGATAGCCTGAAACCGGTGTTTTCGAAAACTTCCGCCTTAGAAAGCGTCTTCGAAAAGTTCCGCTTTCAATTATCGACAACGCAGGCTACGTGTGGACGGAAGGAAGAAGCGTAAAAATAAATTTGCATTTTCAAAAATATATGCATTCATTAACAGTACAATAGAATAATATAGTTAAATTTGTTAGGAAACGGAATTCGTGTTACACGCTTGGCAGTAGCCAGGGTATATAAGGTTACCAAGACGTGCAGAGCTTCACAGGTCGATAGCAAGTTGTGATATAGTTTAGGTACCCTCCCGTCCCATCTGAAGTTCAAGTTAGATTAGCTAATGCTCGATTTTGTACACCAATTACAAATCTCGCTAGACTGGTGCTGTGTAGTTAACAAATTCAGTTATTTTGGCTTGAATAAAATGAATTGGAAAATAACCGTATTTGTGTGAACCCTCCAGTGGACCCTCCTAAATTCAGTAGAACCTCCTGTGGGACCGCTGTTAAGTCCGTTGTTAGGACAATAGAGCACGTTTGACTTCAAGAATTTTGGTCTGACTAACAATTATATCGAAAAACAATAGTGAATTACCTATAGATATTTCAAACTGCACGGGTCTTTCACCAACTTTTCTGTCGATCATCGAAGCTTCAAAGAAGCAAGCAAAAAGCTGGAAATTTCTTTCTTTAGCCTGAAATGAAATAGAAGAGCTTAAGTGTCCTTATGTTCATTTAAATCTTTGAAGGGCAAAGAACTTAATGCCTGGCTAAACGATCAAACATTGATGGTCCAACATTTTAAATTTGCTTTAAAACAAATATTTCAAATCCAAAAACACTGCTTGGCCAGCAAAGTACCAAAAGTTGTTGCGTTATAGCTTGCCTGACGCAAACAAAAAGCGTTGGACGAGCAATGTTTGCCAAACGGGAAACACTTTGCTTGACAAGCAAATCTCAAATGTTTGACCAACAATGTTTGATCGCTTGACCTAAGAAAACAATTGAATTCGACTGTTATATAATGCTTCCGTGACTGCAAAAACAGATCCTTACGCTAAATGTTACATGGTGAAATTTGCAGCAATAATTTTTTGAGTAGGCTGTTTTATTAGCTTTTTCAGCTTATTTAGGCCAACTTTGTATGCCGCATGCAGGTATTTAACCCCAGTTTATCGCTTCTTCCGAAGGACGGCGGAGTGATTTATTTCGTCATCCATGTGGAAAGTCAGCAATTCAAATGCTGATTTTACTTGACAAAGCTTAAATTTAGTTGCCTATAGGATACTGACTAACCCGCTTGGCCCTAACTCCTAGTTTCAATGAAGAAATTGTGTGGAACAACTGTTTCAAAACAAAATACCAACTGACTGCCTCGTACAACGTATGATCTCTGCAAAGTACACGCATGCAAGAGTTTTAACCACCACTTCACCATGCAAAACCTGTTTTTACAGGTTGTTAAATGCAGTTAATCAAAGGTTTACAATCGTTAACGACCTGACTTTTTTGTTCATTTGCTTTATAAATCGGTTTGGTGGTCTTATGGTGGGCTATAATGGTCTTTATGCTTACACTGAGACCAGCCTTAGTTTGTACTTATCATGCTCCTTAGTTATGGCCGAGGTCGATGCTCGTGTTCTTGAAAATAAATATTACAAAAGGGAGTGTATACGAAGATAAGGTTTTTTAAAAGGGACGACTTAACTGTATTATAGTACTAGGAACTTACAAGCTGTAATGAATCTGCTGCTGCTTTATTCAAATCTTTAACTTCCACAACACCGTTTTCACACCTTTCATATTCAGATGAAGTTATTTCGATCAATACACGACCTCTATATGACATCCCTTCACCCTATAAACAAAAACATTCAATTTTAAATTAATTGAATAGAATCAATTCAACTCATCATACACTGACGATGAAACGAATGATATATGCAGTTCTTTACCGGCTCTTTCTCTCAGTAGGAAAACCCATCGCGACTCCTTAAGGCCTGGTTAAACTAGGAGACATGTTTGCTCGTAATGACGAGGACCCATTAGGACATTCTGGATATGGGACAGATCCAGAAGAAATTGACTAATTCTAGAAAAAATGACGGGTATACGGGATATTTTTTGCGCAATTCTTGTGTATGAAATATTTAGGTCAAAGACCTCTTCAATATTGAATTTAATTACATAATTTATTTTACGAGGCTTGCTTTACGTCGCGTGCTTTTGAAGAATTAGCTTGAGCCCATTTTAGGAGAGCATCGATTTTTCATGTTGCATTGTGAGTTTTCAGGTTTAGATATTGAGTTTAATATTGGAGTTTTCTTGTTTTGTATTCATATAGTTATATAAGTAAGAAAACATTGACTATATCTTTAGTCATCTCTAAGAGAATTTGTCAAATTACTTGGAAAATTCTACACCTTGGTTAAGGGGAATACATACAGCAAATAAAGGATATGTTTGGAAAAACTCTTAGGAATATTAGTTATTCAAAACCCCTTAAAAGGGGCCTCACTATAATCGATCCAACCAAGCAACAAAGCCCAGAATAATTTACACCAGTCTGCAAAGCAGCAATCCTGAAACATGTCTTAGAGCAACTCTGTAGATCAGCCTTAAAAGAAGATAAAAAAAAACAACAAAAAAGGATGGACTATTAATTAATGAAACACACAATGCCAAAAAACATACCGTCCCCTCGTTTAGTTCATTATTCTCACCAAAGAAACTGTAATCTCTAGTAGAGCCATATAAATGAACCCAAGATGGACCAAAACATGGCATAAAACCTGTCGGAAAGAACGAAATTGTAATGACCTGATAATAACAATAATTTTACAGTTAATTAGGGAACTTAAGTAGAGAGCACTTTCTGAACTGAAATAAAAGCAGTATGTTTCTGAGACATATCTTTTCCAAAAGCAAATTGTGCAGACACAAAAGTTGTTTAGTGGACGCTTTATGCAAATTTTCTGGTCGACCATACCTTTTGTCGATTAAAAGGGAGCCTACTGAACAATACGGGTAGGAACGGAGGGCCAATGGGACCAATTACCCCCTTCCCAGTTTTCTAAAAGTCAGTGAAAATTTTCCCCTTTTCTGGACCGCACTGTCTTTTCTCCACAGCGTCAGGTCCCTTTTTCCAAATTGAAAGTAGTTTTTTGGTGCTAGAAGGGCCAGAAGGTCCTTTTTCAGCTGCTTTGAGTTGCTTCTGCCAAATACGTTTAGAAATAATCCAAAAAGCCAGATTGGATGCAGTATTTGTCTTGTATGACCGACTGCATGAATTGACAATGCTTTGTACATAATTCCTTCATTCCTTCCTAAATGCTTAATTCATTAAGGATCTTGTTGGTAACATGAAGCAATCCAATATAAGAAGGACTGTTATTGTAAATTTATGTAAATTATTATTTTTACCGTCATTCTGGTTTGAGTTGTGCATATTAGAAATGTCATTCAAATCGAGAAAGTGTGTTCCAATAGCTTCATCCCTGCAAGACATTAATGAATGCTACATTTCCGGGTGGGCTGACTATTGGCTGATATCCCATTAACAACAACATAGTGAAACAAGCAGACAATTATGTTTTTGCGCCTCTTTGCACTACGGTCTTTCTGGGTTAATTCAGCTCTTCGCCGTGAAATACTTAAGCTCTTCAACGCAAGCACTAAGCAAAGTGACCTTTTCTTGTTTTCCAATAAAATATTGTATTGTCTTCTTCAGCAGTGAAAGTAAAAAATAGAAAAGAACATTGTGGGAGAAGAAAATTACAGCGAGGATGTATCCAGTCGGACATACAACTTAATAATAAAAAGGGTGACCAGAAGCTTAAACATGTTTAATTAGAATCGAAAGGTGACAAAATTGTTTGTTATTTACTGTATACTCGACTACACTTTCCAGTAGTCATCTTCCAGTAGTCATCTTCCAGTAGTCATCTTCAAGTAGTCATCTTTAGAATCTCTGAAGATGACTACTGAAACGTTTAGTCGAATATACAGTGAATAGCAAACAATTTTGTCATCTTTCGTTTGCAATTCTAATTTTAAACATGTTTAAGCTTCTAGCCACCCTGTTCATTACAGCGAGAAGGGTTCTCAAATCATTGGCATAGCCAGATCTTTATTCAATTTAGGAGTTTCAGAATCTGTCCATATAGAAAACAAAAGGCCGGTTCTGTGTAGACAGCAACAGTCTGTTCTTTGACTTGGACTCTTCACTTGATTATACTGGTCTTCCCGCTGTATTCCCCATGTAATTGGTGTTTGACACACAATACCAATAAGGCTTCACATTCTAATTGGTGCATTTGACTCGCATCTGAGTTTAATTCCGCCTTAGTCAATTATTTTGCTCTGTTTGTAACGTGTATACGTGTATAAGCTTTCAAGTATGCCCAAAAATGTTTCCGTTGTTTCTCGCAATGAAACAAAGATCTTGCTTTGATAATGATTAAACAATGATGATATCGCAGTCTAAAGTTGCCGGTTATGAGTCTACTACTAGCCTAGGGCTACTCAGTCGACTTTACACTTTACCCCTGGTCTGGATGCATTAGCATATAGCAGGGTGCAGCCACACACGGCGCTCATAACTACCGACCAGGTACCCATTTATACACCTGGGTGGAGAGAGAGGCACATTTGTGTTAACAACTTGCCCAAGATTGTTATCTCTGCACAACAAGTGGAAAGACCCTGGCTCGAACCCACAACATTTTCGTTGTGGGTTCGAGTCCAGCACGCTAACCACTGCGCCACAGAGACCACATGTCTAGAATGAAGTTACCGAAATTCAACTGTACTAAAAGCATAGGATACAAGCCACGAAAAAAAGCCGCTTGATGGGTTAATGCTGCCCTTGTTCCAAAAAACATCAACGTTGTCAAATTTTGAATGATTATCTAAAGGGTGCGCTACGCTTGTAGTTCATCAATCATGAGTGGATTTGATGAAATAAATTGAATTTTGAAACTAAAAAATACTAACCCGTCTCTCAACTGTATCTTTATCCTCCTACACATTGGCGGTAGCTAAAAGCAAAATCAAATTCATCATATATATTTTCTTCATAAAAGGTCAGTGGTGTAGAAAGACATCCGACATAGGAGGGGCACAAAGGCGTGGTCAAAGAAAAACAGGGTGCGGTTTGAAAAAATAACCAAATCGTATACTACAGCATTTTTACCTCAGGTTCTGCCTATATGCAAACCTAAAATTAAGGCAAGGTTCACACGAGCAAAAGTGGACCGGATCTAGAAGTTCTAGTTTTGGTACATCCGTACAAAAAGTAGATCTGATCAATATTTGCTCATGTAAATGTGGCCTAAAAAACGCATAGGAATAAAAAAAGATGTCAATTTCTTGGTACAATTTTCTATAATCTAGATACTTACAAATTCCCAAAAAATTATTTCCTGGTTGAACTCGGGTTCGTATGAGTTTTTGACAGTTTTTGTTTTTCCCTGGAAGGAAATTCATCAAAAGAAATTAAAAGCGAAATTTTAAGAAAGCAAAATATACAGGGCAATGCCATCACAAAATACTGTAAACACAAATCATAATGCTTTAATGTCTTACTTTGCAGCCTGCAAACGACACTTCAACATAAGGGTCTGCCAAGTCTCTAACCTAAAGTATACAGAATGAAATGTCATGATTATCACAAGAAGATATTCCTTCCACAGGAGGTGCGAAATTGTTGCGCGCGACATTGATGTCCCCTCGGCGTCTCCCAGTTTAGCCAGCTCGAAAACTTTAAAGCGCGCGACAGAATTTGCGGCAAGAGACACTCAAATTTTTCTGGGAGACAGAAACATTTCTTTTCTCCGCGACATGCAAATGAATCGGGGGACATGCTTCTTGCGTGTCACTCGCATGTTAAGCCACCCTGGGAGATACACAGACTACAATGTCGCACGCGATATGTCTCCTAGTTTAGCCACAGCTTAAAGGCCTGGCTAAACTAGAAGACATGTCACGCGCGACATTGATGTCCCCTCGGTGTCTCCCAGTTTAGCCAACTTGGAAACTTTGTAGCGCGCGACAGAATTTGCAGCGAGAGACACGCAAAAGTTTCTGGGAGACCACAGAAACATTTCTTGTTTCCACGACTAGAGAGGTATGCTGCATGTATGTCACTCGCATGTTTAGCCACTCTGGAAGATGCATCGAATACAACGTCACGTGCAACATGTCTCCTGTTTTAGCCAAAGCTCACGTCAATATAGGTTGGCTCAGAGCAAGAGTCTATCTTAAAAACATCTTCAATCAAAGTTTCAAGCCTAAAACTTGATTTAGAAAATTTTTTGATCAATACCTATAAATAAATGTTTAGTTTCTGCTACGTCGTAAAATCGTTTATTTTAGCATTATCTCTCCGTGTGGTTTATTATTGAAACAAGGTTGCACTGACCTTTTAATGCAATCCCTGCCATATCAAACCAGGAGTGCATAGCTTAAGTTCTCAACGTTTCTACTGTTTTACATTGTTATAAACGCCTTTTATAAGACTTGAATTTTAACCCCTTGACTTTTATTTAGAATTATATTGTACGCCTGTAATTAGACTTTCCTTTTTTCATACATTTATCTTACACTTAGTTTTTATAGTTTGCAAAATTGTACATACATGCATACATACATATTGATATGATACAACTGTCTGTCTGGGCCATGGTCTGGACACAACCCTTGATTCGACAGTTGTAAGGAATTCAGTTAAATACTCTAGAACTTGCCTTGCCAGTTATAGCTTTCTTGACATTTGCCATCAAAGTAGAAATCACTAGGTAGAACAAAGAAAATAATTAAAAACATGTTTCTCAAAACGAAAAACAGGTAATATTCATATCTTTTTGTCTAATCTCTAATTGCTATGTACATACTTCTTTTACTTTTGTACAAGGTGTGAGCTAAGCAAGCAATTTCACTTTCCAAAAGCCCACCCATTTTGTTTCAACACCTGTTACACAATTGCAGTGAAATACGACGTAGTTATATCTTCTAAACGAAAACTCAATATGTTGCCCCCTTTATAAATATCCCTTTTATCGTTACGATAAGGCCTTGTCATAAAGATCAAACATTGTTTATTAAGCATCTGAAATCAGCTTGTCAAGCAAATTGTTTGACCTTTTGGCAGTGTCGCAAAACATTGCTTGTCAAACAATTTCGGTTTGAAATGTTTTGAGCCATCAAAAATATTGCGCAACAAATTTAGCTTATTCTTGCTTATTAAGAAATGTTTTGTGCCGAGCAAAACGGTTGAAAATTGCTTATAAAGCGAAAATCAGATTTTTGAATAATTTTTGATCATTTTGCAAGGGCATTAAATTGAAAAAGCCCCCTATTTATACTAACAGAATGTAGTCATGAACTTTAGAAAGTGATCTTGGAGCAAAATGTGTACATGATTGAATAAGTCCTCACATTAGAATACGCTGATTTAAGATTTGATGAAATAGAAACAGCCAACTCTCTTGAATAAGACCCCACTCGAATAAGCCCCCATCCAAAATTCAACCTTTCAAAAAAGGCTCCAGAGTCTTACTCTATGACAATACTTAGTTCTATCAACTCCTTGTATCAATCAAGTATCTTACTCCATCCCAGAAATCTGGTTGAATAACATCAAAAGTTGCAATGAACGCAATTTCGGCGCCACAAATCTTAGAAATTGAGCGCCGAAAATTCCCATGCTTCCTCGCAGGTCCGGTTAATTTCACACCTTTCGATCCGACCTATGCAACAAATAGGAAAGAAACCACATTTCTCATTGCCCGATGATGGGAGACGGATCTCTCTCGAAACGTTGCCCAACTAAATATCAAAGGCTTGTCATGATAAGCGGTGACTTCCATGTCTAATACGGTGCCTATGACATTACGTCATTTTAGCAAAGAATGGTTAAACAGAATCAGTCTTACTTCTTGGTATTCCTTTGGCTTTGTATACTTTCACAGAATATTTAGCTGAAGTTCGTAGAGCTTGTATACCAGGGGGCAAAAGCAAATTCCTACAAGCAAAGAATATTAGAAAACATTGTTCGCGCTGATTTGCTTAAAACTGGTCACATTCTTCTGCTTTCAGCAGACGCTTTCTCTTTTCGGTAGACGTCGGAACGTATTTTTTGGTACCGTCTTCTGAAAACGGCAGGTTTGGTAGGCCTCCGAAACCTTCTGTCCCCGAAGCTGGAAGGTTTCGCAGACATCGCAAGGAATCTCGTTCTCGTTTTAAAATGAATGGTTTAATTCGAGCTTATTCTGATCAGCCTACCGTTTTCGGCAGCTGTGTTTTTTTGGTTCAGGAAACTTTTTCCTGCTAAGTCTACCGTTTTCAGAATTAGGAAGGTCTGCTAAAAACAGGAGGTTACCAAAAAAATACGCCCACCAAAGCTTCGTCATAAACGCTTATAAAAATTGACTGTTTGGGGGATTCATACGCAAAAAGGCTAAAAATGATTTTGGGTCATATCACAGCCCTGTATCAATTTACAACATAGTGTTTCTAAATCTACAAAATGGATATCTTTAAGTTCTAGCATTAAAAGGTGGTGCTAATTCGGTTATTTCTTTACTTACTTTTCAACATCACATTCTTGCTTTTGAACAGGAGTCTGAAGTAAAAGATATGAAAAATAAAGAGTTGAAATCTAAATTAAATCTATAGGTATCATTGATAATGGCAATGGAAGCACCTGAGCAATGCTTTCTGCCTACGGCCTACCTAGATTTTTTTTAGCTAATGAAAATAAAATCATTTCGGTGTATTAGTAACGCCAGGCTTACTGTATGTCGACTCGACCTAAGATACGACAGCGACAGAACTAACGCAAACTAGTTGTATCTGCAAACTTATGTCGACATGTCAGTTACTAGCCATGTTGATCTCAGTCGCAAGAGCACTCATATCGACTGAGACTGATTGTGAATTGCCTATGATTAATCTCAGAAGTAGAAAATGCCCAACTTTCTGGTACTGTGCGTGCAAACTATCCACCAGAGCGCTTAGGACGCTTAAATTAGAGACTTATCATTTCCTTTGAAGGCCCATTTCCACTTCGCTCGCATTCGCTGTTCGCTGTTCACTAGCCATCAAAAAAATGGCGATTTTGATTTCTGCTGCAAGTCAAGCTAAAGCTTTCGCACAAGTTTTACTTTTTTTGTCGTCGAAAATTGATAACGAAGGCTGTATGCTGTTCGCAAGCGAGCAGCGAACTGCGAATTCGCTAGCGAACAGCGAATGCGAACGAAGCGGAAATGGGCCTTGAAACACATAGGCATATGCACTAGCTACTACTTGATAAATTTATAATGTATTTATGTACTAATGTATTTTTGTCTTAGCTTCTTGATTAATTTGGTTATTGCTGAAAGGGGATTGTGTCTACAGGTTGAATAAAAGAAGCAAAGATATAGATCCTTATACAAAAAAGCCTTACCTTTACATGTGCCCCTTTTCCAAATACTGTGACGTCAACCCTAAGGTAACCCTGAAAGGTAAAAATAACAGATAAACTGAGAGAAACACGTTCCTCATTTATTCTATATCTTACAGTTAAAGCAAAGGTTTGAAGATCCGTGTGCCAAAAGTAGGCACTTCAGTCATAGGTATCAAATATTGCCTATTGCTCAAAATAACCAAAATAACAAACTAAGATCTCTTAGGTAGACGGCCAATTGCATCAACATTTTTCAAAATCACAAGATATCGAGGTCCCGATGCAAAAATCTTATAAAGCATCCAAAACTTAGTCTAGGTACAAAGTTTCATTGTCGTAGCGCTTGTTTTCTTAATTTTATTGAGCATTCAAATTTCCCGATTTCATAAAGGCTCTGACCGCAAAAAATGAACTTAGTGAAACTTTTTACCCCACTTGGTCTAACCCCTATATAAAATCGTAAACTTTAAACGCTCGTAAAATCGATAACACAAGCGCTGAGACAGTAAAACGTTGCACCTAGTCTAAATGCTGGGTGCTTCATACGATTTTCGCATTGAAAACTTGATATCTTGTTATTTTGAAAAAATTTTAATTCTACCGAAGTGATCTATTGTTTTACCTATCGTTTTATGACATTTTATAGGTTGCACTTTCTTATATGTCTGTTTCTTTAAAGCGGGACTTGCTGTACTCTACATGCTGTTCATTCAAACCTGGATGGATAACCGGTTGATGGAGCGTGAATAGTGACAAGTGTGGCTATAAAGTAACAAGCTGCGGTCATAACGAAAAGAAGAATACAAGGAAAACTACGTAAACTCTTCTTTTATATCGGTTTCAATAAAGCAAGCCAGGATTTTGCACTGATTTCAAGAACAAGCTTAACAAGCAGAGTCTGGGCTTGGCATTCACCCTTAGAATATCGGCTGAATATGAAAGTAAAACCATCAGATCGAAGGTGAGAAGCAAACGAACAAACAAATAAACAAGCATGTTGCATTTTCGTCTCTATCCACTACAATTACTACATTCACTGAAAATCATTACTGTCTAAGTACACGTTTTTTTATAAGAAACCTAGCTCGGGGCCTAGTTCTAAAAGTTTCTTAATTTTTGGCCCAATTTTAGTTCTAAAAGTTTCTTAACAGTTTCTTAATAAATTGAAATAAATTGCAGTAAAAACAACAAAAAACCTTCTGTGTGATACAATATTGCTTACAGATGCGAGAAATGGCACGAAATTAACCATGCTGGTGCGAGAAATCGTATGGAACTGCTTGGGAGCTAATTACTACCTCCACAAATATGAATCAGTATGTTGCAAAAATTTCGACAGTTTCTTAACTTCTTCCTCCTAGTTCTAAAAGTTTCTTAACTTTTTGGGTGTTTAGTTCTAGGTTTCTTATAAACCGGTTTCTTATAAAAAAAAACGTGTAATCGAGGAATTAAGAACAGATTGAGAGTATTTCAGGCTGAAAAGGGGTGAAAAGTTAAGAACAGCTAACCTCCACAGAAATTTATTGGTTCTCAAAAAAAGAATATAATTTCGAGCGAAAAGTAAATAAGGCACTTTCAATGAAATACAATAAGTGGAGAAGGAAGGGTTTATCCACGACAATTGACAACAACAGATGTTTACTAAATATTCGACTGCATACCTTTATATCTGTTGGTTCTGGTCCACATAAAACAGCCCATTTACTGAAAAAGCTGTGATCTATGGATAAATTGAAACTTAGAATACAACCAGGCAAGGTAAAACTCGAGTATCTCCCAGCTAATTCCAAAGTACCGTATTTCCTAAAATAAGCACCCTCCCTAGAATAAGCGCCCGCTTTGGATCGAACTACCATCGGGTTGGTCCCAGGTATTCCTTTGATAAAGTATGTGCAAGCTCTTAATGAGAGAAAATCAAGAAACACCTTTTGCTAGCTACTGCAAAACTTGCCTTTCGGCAGAACGTTACTTTATTCATAAATTTTCAATTAATTTTCAATTAGCGTACGGAATATAGCAGGATGACCAACAAGCAGTATAATGATTTTTTTTGTCCAAAGTGAAAAAACGAACACTCTCTTCCTCCCTAAACCGATCTTTTAATTTTGATGGGGGCAGATTCCGAAACCCCTTCATGTTTGAAAGCGTTAGACAATTGTTCCGGTCTGTTTTGGACGTTTATACTCTAAGGATAATCAGACAAAAAGCTTTTCTAAGGACGACTTTAGTTGTTTTCGCCGCTTTTTGCTATCATGAAATTCTGAACATCTCTAAGGCTAATAATGCGAATGAATTAAAATATTGTACCTTGCTGTTCATAGACAGTCCAGAGATCCATCTATAAGAATAATAATCATCCAGTAGTTTTTAGAATTCACATCAAATTGATAGTAAACAGAAAGTCCATATAGAAAATAGCAATAGCAAAAAAAAATAATGACAAATCAATCATTAATTTTCGGGCAATAGCGGGAGCATCTTTGGACATATGTAAAAATCGTAAAAGTCCTTTTTTTCGTCCGACAGTCCTCAGAGTAAAAAATAAATTCTTCAATTATTTCTATTGGTCTTTCAACAGCATCCTGTAAGCTGACTGGTTTTTAAAACACAAAGCCAATTTCTGATTGCTACATTTAGATCAGCTTCTTGGCATAAATTCAGCTTAGTCAGCTGTTTCGGTCTGTTCCAGCCGTTTATACTCAGAGGAGTGTCAGACGAAAAAGCTTCTAATTGTGTTCCAAGGTTTGTCTGCTATTGCTTGTAATTTTGAAATTTTGTACAATGCAAAGACTAAAGCGATATCTAGCCAATCTTACCTTGAATTGGCCTATTAGGGTTCCTTGTGACACGATACTTCGTCCTGTAAACACCTATCAAAAGAGAATGCAGGAAAATTAATCGCCTATTCTACATACACAAGGATGTTAATTTTAAAGAAGAGTCGACTGCAATTAGAGATTTTAAGCATTTAATTTTAACGCCTGCATATTTGATAAACAGCTATCACAAATAAGGAATACCCTTCTGACACCCATGAACGGTAGGCTAGGTGTGTCCCAATGGATTAAGAAAAATCCCAACGCATTCACTCAGAACCCAGAAGGCAAATTAGAGCATTGGCATACAGACTGCCCGCTATCTCGAACATTCGCTATCTCGAACAATTTTCCATTTCCCCTCGTTTTGGTATAAGGGTTTGTAAAGAAAAATCATCCGCTACCTCGAACCACGTTATCTCGAACATTCGCTGTCTCGAACCATTTTCGGCTTCCCATGGAGGACAAACTGCATTTTATCTCGAACCGCTTTTCATCTCGAACTTTTCCAAACTTTCTGCTGAATTGGATAACGAAACAGGCCGAAAATATGCATATAAGTTCGTCTAGCAGGAATGGCAGCAGCCGAGTGATATGCTGCGCATGTTTACAGTAGATGAAGCTCAGAAGCCACGTTAGTATCAAAGTCTTGCCATGCTGCTAGCGAGAGAAACAGTTTGCTTGATGATGATCTGTTTATGGAGAAATCGGTAACAGAGCTTGACAGAAAATTGCCCCAAGGCTTAGGTGCCCTTAGTTACTTGAGATAGAACAGCTTTTCTTAGCACAAAAGAGATGTGCTGCAAAGTTCCCTTGATTTAAAAAATCCCAGAAATGAGCTCCAAACTGCATTATATACTTAAATGAAAATACCGTTTGAAAAATAAACTTGAAGAAAAGAAATAAAGCAAAATTTCACCTGAAACTGGATAATTTGATCGAGCATCTGATCTTTAGTTTGCTTGAATTCAAACACAAAGAACTAGAAAGGAGGAAGAGTTCTAGAAATTAGAATAAAAATGAATAAGAAAGATGCTGCTTACAGCAGCTTGAAAATGGACACAGCTTCACCGTTCCCTTTTAAGCCGTGCTTTCTGTTAACCATCTAATTTTAAGATAAATTTATTACAAGTTTTTGCCGTCGTACTATAATACCTAGTGCATAGCAACCTAATATATTGTCGATTTTGTTATCTTTTACAGTGTACAGTTGATAGAAGGTTGAACTTTAAGGAGACAAAGTACAGTATCAAGCTACATCTCATAAATTTCCTGCAATATAGAACATTATGTTCAAACTCATCGCAATGTAAATATGTCCAAAGAATACAACATATCGTATGCAGCAGCGTTAGTGGTAGCGACAGTAGCAGTGGCAGTAATTTATTTATGGTTCTTGTAAATTTAGCAACGGTCGTGGAAATGCTAATTATGATAGTGATGACGGTACTACAGTTGTTATGGCTTTCCTGTAAAAAATAAGCAGAGGTATTGGTTGTGATAGTGATAATGATATAGGTAACGGTATTTCAAGTAAAATAGTATTGGAACTGGTGATAGAAGTGGTTATAGCAATTGTAGTGGAAACGGTAATGGTAATGGAAATTGCAGAATTAGTGGTAATTTCAATGGTAAATTAATTAGTAGTGGTTATGGATATTGTAGTGATAGTGGTTACGTTAATGTTAATGGTAATGGTAGTTGCAATGGAAATTGAAGTGCTAATGGTAGAAGTAGCAGTAATGGGAATAGTAGAGGTAATAATAATGGCAATGGTAGTGGTCATGGTAATTGTAGTGGTAGTGGTAATGGTAATGGTAGCTGTAGGGTAATCGTAGAGGTAATGATAATGGTAACCGTAATGTTTATGCTAACGGTAATGGCAGTGGTAATAATAATGGCAGTGGTAATGATAAGTGTTAATGTTCAATTTAATGGCAGCGGTTATGGTAATGGAAGTGACACTGGTAGTGGTAATAGTAGCAGCAGTGGTAATGGTAATGGTAGTGGGAGTGGTGATGGTAATGGAAGTGGTAATGGCAGTGGTAATGATAATTGCAGTGGTAATGATAAGTGTTAATGGTTAATTTAATGGCAACGGTTATGGTAATGGAAGTGGCAATGGTAGTGGTAATGGCAAAAACTGTAGTGATAGCGGTCAAGTAATGCTATGATTTTCGATTTACACAAGCAGGTGTTAGAATGAAATGAAAGTTCACACAATGCACCTCATCCCACATTGGATTATTATTATTCGGCTTTGTAGACGTGTGCTTTTTCTGTTCACCAATTAGAATATCAACAACTGGATCGATAGCCATCCCGTTCAGTTCCTTGGCCTCGATAATTTTCACTTGTACCTAAAAAAATGCAAGACTGGTCATAATACTTCAAAAAATGAACTTTCTCAAATGCAATGTAATCCTGATGACTCGAATCCCTGATTACTCGAGCTCGAAGGAGATCACCGAATTGTAAAACAAAAAACAAAATAAGTGCATTCGGCCTACCTGCCATTCACAGTATTTGGCACTGACTGTCTTTGGCATTCTAATTCGAGGATGGAAGCCTCTGCAAAAAAATACGAATAGTTCGTTCAGACAATGAGAAGAGATACATGAAAAGTCAAAGACGTAATCAGATAAAACAAGACAATTGACAAAGAAATGGGCTAAGGATCTGTCCCGAATAGGCCAGGGGGGACAAAGAAATGCTTAACAAGTCTCAGATTACATATTCTATAGGTAGGACGGTTGCTTTAGGGGGTGGAGAGAATCGTCAGAAAAAGACCAAGACTACAAGGCGATTCGTAGAAGGAATTTGGAACCCTTGGACGCTTCAGCTCTTGCCTCATATTACATTCCACGAAAGAGCGCTAAGCCCCGGACGAGCGCCTCCGATGAATGTGTACAAAGACATGCTTAACAAGTCTCAAATTACATGTGCTATAGGTAGCGCTGTTGCCTAAGGGGGTGGAGAGAATCGTCAGAAAAAGACCAAGGCTGCAAGGCGACTCGTAGAAAGTTTTTGGAACCCCTGGACGTTTCACCTCTTGCCTCATATAACATTCCTCGAAAGAGCGCCAAGCCCTGGATGCGTCTCCGACGAATGCGTACCTCTTTAAAGTTAAAAACTAAAAATAAGAGAGGGGTATCTATTGGAATGATCGTTCCCCGGCTATCAAAAAGGTGCTTTTTAGTATGATAATTAGCATTTCATAATCACGCTAAATCCTTAAAAATCATATTAGGGTCCCCCTGACAAAAGCGGAGCGTCCTTTGCACTTATCCGAGGAAAAACGATAATATCGATGATAATTCAGACATCAAAAGTTCTGTAAATAAAACAACAATCCGAACGGGATAGATGACTTTTGAATGTTCTTATGGTGGTTGCTTTTATACAAATAACTGTGTAGATTGTCGGCGACCTTAAACAACTGCCAGTATTGAACAAGGTCAAATGTAAATATTCTACACATGACACACCCTGAAATGTTCAGATACATAACAGTTTTCTAAATGAAAAGACAAATTCTGACGGGGGTTACTTACTCTTTGTCTTCAAGCGCAGATGTAACAGCCATGCGTTCATCTTGGTTATTAGTATGACCAGACAAAAAGCTACTGTTTGTATTTGATGACGTCACAACAGAGGGTGCTTTGTTTTTGTTGATGACATTCAATGGAATATCAAGAAAGTCATTTGTTATAACTTGTTGGTGTATTTCTTCGTCTTCATCTTCAAAAGCAACGTGTAACTCGTGAGCGTCTCTTCTGCCTGGATTTTTGTAGGTCAGCTCAAGTGTTATCTCAGACTGTATCGAGAAAAGAGTAAGAGATTAGATAATAGGAAAACAACCCATAAACCATGACAGCTCTATCAAAGTCCCTTCATGTTAAGATCCCTCTCTGCGTTAATCCTCTCCTCCTTATTAAATACCATTCACTTGATTGAGTGCATTGTGAGCATAGAGAATAGAAATTCCTTCCTTTTGTTACAACTTTCCTGATTCCTATCTATATGTATTTCATCCGGTTTTCCGAATACCCCTAAATCATGTTTAAATTCTTCGAACGTCAAAATGGCGTGGCAACGAGAAGTTTTCGAGGATTCCGTTAGACTTATTACACGAGTCCTAGTTATCGCTAACGGCTGACGACTGAACTCAAAACAGCTGTTTGAGTTGTTGTTGTTGTTGTTGCTGTTTGCGAAGAGAGGGACTCATGGAATAAGTCTAGGATTCCGTTAGACTTATTACCCGAGTCCGAGTTATCACTCACCAAACCGAGACCGACGCCAAACCGAGATCGCGGTTTGAGCGTAAGCAGAACTCAACAGTGATAACTACGACTCAGGTAATAAGTTTAGGACCCCTAGGACCCCCCTTCACTTTTCAAGACAAGTTGACTGGGCAACCCGTGATGTTGCGCATGGATATCTGTTATGCACAGCAGGATTCAAAGGCATTTAGCTTTCTTCTTAGCATTACGGAATATCAGGATAAGAAGCCAAGCAAGCTAAAAAGCCTAGCCTAAGGGATACTGTATGGTAATCAATGACAATATATCTTCAATTTACACGAGTAACATTACCTCTATCGATCTGTTATACGTGTCGACAAGGTTATCCGTTAGTTGAATTTTTCATTACTTTTTAAGGATGCAAGAAAGCATCGGTAGGCAGCTACCAGACAGTGGCCAGCTAAATTCCTACGAGATAAATTTAAAAGAAATATAGCAACAGTGATACGTATCAAAAATAATAGTTCAAATAAATTTAATACTGGATAGTCGAATCAACCTTACTATATGCGTGTGAAAGCTGGACATTAACAGCAAAAGATGAGAATAAATTAAGGGCATTTGAAATGAAAAGCTATAGGAGATTATTAGGAATCACTTGGAAGGATAAAAAGACAAACATATTTGTGCAAAGAGAAATTGAAAGAAGATGCGGGTATCAGCCAGAGTCTGTTGTAGAGATTTTAAAGAAACGAAAGCTTAAGTATTATGGTCATGTGGTACGAGGAGGCGGTTTGGCAAGAGCGGTGATGGAGGGAATGACGGACGGAAGAAGAGGAAGAGGAAGGCCGAGAAGGGTATGGGTGGCAGATGTGACAGAGTGGAGCAGAAAGAACGGAACGGAGTTGCGAGAGATCGCAGGAGACCAGGCGAAGTGGAGGAAGTTGGTCAAGGATTTGGTGCACCCACGGCCGGACCCTGGCTAAGGACCTGATCTGTGAAACATATCGTATATAAAAGCACCGACAAGGAACTTGTGAGATTTCTCCCCTTATCTAATCTAGTTTTGCAAGTTTCTTGAATTTTCAAGGTCTTTGGGGGGTTTCTTATAAAAGACGATTATCCTGAAGGTTTCTTAAAAAATAAGTCTAGTTTTCGTGTTTCGTCTTCAAAGAAGTATTTTGTTAAAGGTTAATTTGAAAGATTTGAAGACCAAACAGCTAAGTCTTTACATCAGTCGATACTAATGATGAAACTCGTAAGAAACTTTCTGTTCCGGCAGGAGGGTACATGACATAAAGGCGGACGGGAATGTGCAGCCCAGATTTTCCAGAGCCACTCATTCATAATGTGGACACAGACCTATATTACGAGTTATAATAAGCGGAATATGACAGTAAAAGACTTGGTAGGCCTTGGTGCTACTTGACATTGTACCAAGAACATCTTCGATGCGATTTGACACTATTTTGTCTAAAGATGGCATTCTTGAGTTTTCTTAAATTGTCCCGTCTTATATGGGATTTGGGTTAAAATCATATCCATGATAAGAGAGTTTTATGGGATGGCTTAGCATAGTATTGCAATCAGCACACAATACGAAATTTACCGCGAGCCTAAGTTAGGGAGCCTAATGCCTGTGTAGCAGGACAGCATGAGTCTCGGCATGAATAATTATAACCTCTCTATAGCGCTCTCTATAGTGTTAAATGTAATGTATGGACTTTCTCTTTTTCTTTCGTTCCTTTCTTCTCTCCTTAATTATTTCCGTTAGTAAGTGTATATAAAGTTGTATGTAATGTAAGTCAGTCAGTCTTGAATCATGATAATGTCATACAAAGTCGTATTCCTGGCTTCGTGTTTTCGCACGTAAAACAGAAGTTATCTTCACATGCAACATCGATATGACATTATCATGATTCAAGACTGACTAGAATTACATTACATACAACTTTATATACACTTACTAACGGAAATAATTAAGGTGAGAACAAAGGAACGAAAGAAAAAGAGAAAGTCCATACATTACATTTAACACTATAGAGAGCGCTATAGAGAGGTTATAATTATTCATGCCGAGACTCATGCTGTCCTGTTACACCTGCCATAAGGGCGGCATACCCGTACCCAAAAAATATTTAGTACCTCCTGGGCGGTCAGTATTAAACATACAGTTGACATCCGCTATCTCGAACAATCAAGGGAAACTGGAATTTGTTCGAGATAGCGGATGTTCGAAATAACGGATGCCCCATACAAATATAAAATAAATAAAAAATTATAGTTTTTAAGTCAGAAAAGGAACCCCTATTAACATGCAGGGTTATTGATCCCAAATTTCATCAAACAACTCTGGTATTTTTTACATAGGATTCAAAGCTCATCTGCTTTCATCCCTACTATTGGTGAAATTGAGATAATGGCGATGCAGCACATCTCGAAAGAGAACAGCTTCATCTATTGTATACATGGGCAGCATATCACTTAGCTGCTGCCATTCCCGCTCTGTAGGCGAACTTATACATATTTTCACCCTGTCTTTTTATCCAGTTCAGCAGAAAATTTGGCAAAGTTCGAGATAAAGAGCAGGTTTTCCTCCATGGGAAATCGAAAATGGTTCGAGACAGCGAATGTTTGAAATAACGGGGTTCGAGATAGTGGATGATTTTTCTATACAAACCCTTATACCAAAACTAGGGGAAATGGAAAATCGTTCGAGATAGCGAATGTTCGATATAGCAGGCAGTCGAGATAGCGGATGTCAACTGTATATACGCTTTGACAATGATCTAAGAAACTATCAGTGCTAAGCAATTTTTTTAAAGTTACGTGTATTTGACAAAACTCACCTCTAAAGTAAACCGTTAAAAAACGATCACTCTTGGAATCAAGTTTAGTGATTTCTGTTACTTTTACAATCAAAGCCATGCCTCTCTTTTTGCTTCAAAGATGTTGATTTTGACCTACAACGCAAGAAAAACAGAAACATTGATGATTTCAAGCGTATGAACCCAAAATAGCGTGACCAGTATTTTTCACAATGTGGCATTTATCTGCATAGACGTAAAGACTTACAAAAGAAGCATTTGTGTTTCAAAGTATGTAAGCTATTTCGCTACCTTAGAAATGAAACAATGTTAAATTTAACCAAATTTTGCAATTTCTGTTGTTTGAAAATTTCAGTGGTATCCTGCAAGATGTACCATACTCATATGATAGCAGTAATTCTAAAGCCGGAATGAGATGATAAAGATGAAAAGTTAAAAAAACCGGTAGACGGGGGGCATTGTAGTTCAGAAAAAACGCATTTAGATCCCATTTACACGACAGAAAAAGATACGGATCCTAAAGGTCCGTACCTGTCGGGTACAACATGGGTTCCGTTTCATTGCGTTTTCACGAGAATGGATCCGGAACGGATCCAAATGGACTCGCTTTTCCAGCCTACTCAATTAGAAATTCTGGCATTCCCAAAAAGAACGGATTGAGGTGTACCAGTAAAAGAAAAGTCTATCGTCTATCGTCTTAAAATCGTCGGCCTGAGGGTCCGTTTGTCAAAGGCTAGCACAGAGGCGGTACGTCCCAGCTCGCAAAATTAAAAAAGTGGTGTTATGTAATTTTTCCAACTTTTTACTTCAAGTTCTTTACATAGTTCGTTTTTGCCGACCTCTGACAACTTGGCAGGGGGAGTCTCCATATTATTCCGTTCCGCTATTATTTGATCAGGGGGTCTATCATGAATAAAGAGACATATTCTCTTTTACAAAACCATACTGTACATTCATGTCAAGTAAGATTTCCTACCGCGTTTCAGCAAAGATTTGTTCGGGACGGCCGACGGCGCAAAAACCTAAAGCCAGATTTCTATATCGTCGTAAGTGACGTTAACACGTCCCGGTTGTGTCCCCAATGTGACGGCGATTCAAACGTTTTCTCATCTGCCTGAGAATGCTTAAGAACATGTCCCCAAATCATCTAAGCGTCCCCGTAGCAATGAATTGGGGCGTCCTCGTTGTCCCCTGCGTTAAGCTGCGTTAAATCCGGTTTCGAAGTGAGTTTTGGTCGGCGACGTCTGCGACTGTTGCTCCAGAGCTCACACGCTAGGTAGATAGAGCAGAGACAGCAATCGCCAGTCTTCAGAAATCCTTACTTCTGATAGGTTGTAATCTTTTGTGATCATCTGAGCCGCTGAAAATGTTGGGGTGACATAGTGACGTCACCTTCAGCTTTTCCTGACAGTAGACGCCAGCCATGTTCTTCGTTCTTCCAACAAAACTGCAGAAGTTGAGAACCGCCTATATCCGTTGCATATTTGATATTTCGCTTTTTCCAAGGAACAATCGCAGACTTAATGAAACTGGCAATTATAAACATAAGACAAAAGAATCTTGAAAAAGGCTCAGTACATATAGATAGATACGCTCTACGTTAAAGTGTACATTTCATCGCCGTACTTAAGAAGGTACTAGATCCATAGGGCGCAATCATGTACATACAGTAAAAAATAAAAAATACAACTCGTCCAATGGGAGTACCCCCGCGCTGAACGGCTATGTAGCGCTGCGGTCGTTTGAAAATCGACGCCTATTGTTTGAAGAATTAATGTACTATCCTATTAACAATGAATATAGAGAAGTGAATCAATATTATGATCAATATTTATAAAACATGTTTTTAATGCACAATGCGCATTATGATAGGAAAAAGGGGAAAAGAAAAAGCTAGAATTCGAAGTATTTAAAAAAGTTTGAAACAGTCGGAAAATCCTATGAAATTCATTTCACAACTTCGAAATTTTTATATGTAAGGGCAAGAGGGCAATTGCCCTCACTGCCTCAATGCTTGCAGCACCGCTGAACAGAACTAATATGTTGCAAAATCGCAAACATTGTATTCTTTCTTCTGCTGTAAAATCTACAAATTGTAATCTAAGAGGTCATTGGAAATTTTTCACAGGTGGTGTGAATCAAAGTTATCAGCTCAACCCAAAAGAGGAAAAATTGTGGGTTTGATCCCATTTGGGCAACCAACATAGCTGTGTAGCCATACATACTTCTACGATCAGAAAAATGAGAAATCTAGTCATTAACTGTAGGATTTTGGTATAGGGGCAAAAGCTGCAAATTCCCACCAGCAGTTTTCTGTCAGTAAAGAGAAAGGTATTTGGGAATGTGCCATACTGAAGGGTATAACAAAGTTTCTGGGCATATAGCACTTTCTAAAATAGCTAAAATCTTGACAGTGCAAAGGAGAGGGGGCAAATGAGTCAGTTTTCAAGTGGCAATGACCCTCAGATCTCAGCTTTATGATTGAAAATGGGTTAAACAAGAGTGTAATCAGTGGGGGGTTACAGGGGTAACAATGGTGAAGGTGAAATGGTGTTTTAGCGCCAGTTGCTAGGATCTCAGTAGTAGATTAACTAATCAAGACCTCAACCCTGGCTGTGACGCTACCCTGGCTGGGCTTGAACCCTGACCACACTGAGCTTCTGACACCACAAGTCAGCTGGATTACACCACGACGCCACAGCATCTTCGAAAGAGGTCAAAAGGTGAAAGGGGTGATAACCAAAGGTACCAAAAGCAAGTTATCATTGCACCAGACAGCAGGGGCAGGCAACAAATTCAGGGCAAAACAACAGCAAAATAAAAAAATTTCACCATTTTTACGGGGGCTGGCTACCCCATGCTTCCCCTGCCCCTGGTTGCTCTGACCTCCACCTCTGACCTCTGACTTGTTAGACACTGCATGAACTTCTCACTCTCACTTACATCCCAGCTTCGGATGATGCACAAACAGGAAGTTCTTATGGGTATAATTTGAGCAATGTACCTCAGGTAGGGGGTAACTTATCACAAAGAGTGTTCTGTAATAGGATTGCAAATAAAAGCAGGAAAATGTAATATCTTGATATTTGCTTTTTGTTTTTGCGCCTGCTTTATGTTTTATGAAAGCAATGACTTATTAGTTTTTAATTCTATGCAGGCAGATGTTTGGCTTTAACAGAGGGGAAACAGTGTTTAGAAATCTGAACAGTGCCATGACATTTGAAATTGGGGTTTATTATTGGAAAATTTTGACATAATTGGCATAAAAAAACAAACACAATAGGCACAGTATTTGTGTTTGAAGAGCACCAAGTGGGATGCTTCCTCCCTTTGTGATCTCGCACAACCCCACACCTCATACAAAATCCATGCCCCCTTTCCTAGACCCCTTTATATACAGCGAATGGAGATGGTGTATGTATTGAGCCCCAAAATTTAATTTGGAATTTGTCATTTCTTGCTTGCAAACAGAGCTTAACAAAATCACTAGATGAAGCGAATATTTCCTGGCAACGCTTCAGCTCTCCGTGTAACTACAGTAATACCCTAACGTTTTCGTTTGTTGCTTGAACTGTACAGTACATCATGAAAGATGGCACGAACTGGCGTACGACACGAGTACTTTCCTCGGCCTAAATTTTATTGCGATAAACTTTCGAAGTGATAGAGACAGAAGGACAACAACTTGACAAACTTCAGGCTCGTAAACGAGGGGGTTTCAAACAGAATAATCCCTTCTCGAAATAGCAAATGTACGCAGATATCGAAAGAAACTCTAGTCTATCTTTTAATCGCATCTTGAGCACGCAGAACGTTAATAAATGACGACCACATTAATTATTTACGTTTGATCTGCAGCTGATAAATCAGTGATAAGAAATGAACTCTCAATCTCACCTGGTTCTGCTAATATTGTCATCCGATTTGTACGTGATTACGAATGAATTCAGACATATTTTTCCTTGAGCAGTTAATTTCTTTCTCCAGCATTTTCTAAGCTCTGATTTCCAAATTTATTTCCTGTCCTAAATCTGACGAACTTGTTCTGTTCATGAGTTCGTGATAAATAAATTCGATGGCGCCTACGCAGCTGCCTGAGCTATATTAAGAAACAATAGGAAAAATAGACGGAGGAGACTGCCAGTAATTACCACAGTAACCATAATAACGGAATAACGGTTATTGATGCTTGATTCTTGAGTATTGATTTTGATGGACGTGTTTTTTACTGCTCTCGTTTAGTAGGAAAAAATGATGCTCTAAATATACTTTCGGAAGTGTATGATGCGGCAGATGGAAGGAGTATTTAATATAATAGAAGAAGAATTAATCATAAAGTTAATTTGGGACAATGGAATAGAAAAAAATGATAAAAGAATAAATCACGAAAAGCTATTGCGGAAGCACATTGGCAAACTATGTGTGGAATACGAAAGGAAAGATCGTGAGTATAAACCTTCAACTCTATCCACGATTCTACCAGAATGTATAGA
The DNA here is from genome assembly GCA_014526335.1 of Chrysaora quinquecirrha. NCBI lineage: Eukaryota > Metazoa > Cnidaria > Scyphozoa > Semaeostomeae > Pelagiidae > Chrysaora > Chrysaora quinquecirrha. The sequence continues at coordinate 2,143,409 of JACTAT010000029.1, read as the reverse complement.
CCTAGACCTATTCAAAGATGTTTCTATGAATGTATTTAAAGAAAAGGAGTATCAAATAGAAGAAAGAGAGAACAATTTTAGCTTCTTAAAATCTGAGATAGATGAAAAGAAACAAAAATTATTGAAAGTACGTATACAGATCTACCCATCGAAAAGGAAAATTGTTGTTCAAGGATCCGAAGATGAATTGCTTAGTTTCATAAATGGCTATTACATTACCTTAAACATTATGAGTAAAAAAACAGACATTTCACTGGTAGATAAAATTTTCAAGGATAAAAAGTTAAATGAAATAAGTTTAGAATATAATGAGGAAGAACCTGTCAACGCTACCGCCAGGACAGAGGTCCCTATCGTGACAGATGAAAGTGACGGACACGGAAATGAATCCGAATTTCAAAAGAAAATGCTTGAAATGTATTCCTGCCTTCAAAGTGCAGTAAAAGACATACAAATAAAAATTGACACATTCATGCCATGCATAAGACAGATAGACAACATTGACGCACAATTAAAAGCCTGTCAAACTCGATGCCTATCACTTGAAGAGCAAGTAGAGAAACTTAATAAGAAAGTTGACACTTTATCAGCTAACCATAAAAAACATGAAAGCTATATGCCCGTTTTCAAGTCGCTTGTAAACGAGGTAAAATACGACTGTCAATCAACACAAAACGAAACAGAGCAATCACTTGAATCATTGAGACGCGATCTAACACAAAAAATGCATAAATTCGAAGAAAAAATAGGTCTGCAAATAACCCAAGATATCGAAAGAGCAATATCGTTTCTAGCACCACAAACAACCACATCTGCCACTCTCAACCCCCCTGAAACAGCAACATCATCCGTACCAATTGAAAAATCAACCTATGCATCAGTATCAAAAGAAGAAACCAAGAACCGCACCCAACCCAAAATGTCTAACTGGTCTAACTCCTCACCCTCAATACCAATCTCACCAATCTTCCCCAACGGAAACAGAAACAACCAGGACAGCAACAGAGAAACCCAACCTGACCCAATCCAAACCAAATCCAATCAAAACCCAAAACCACAGAGCGAAAGAGAAAAAAACGAGGCTCAAGGTGGTATTAAGACCTTCGAACAAGAATTCGCGATAATTGGTGACTCCAACATACGCTACATCTCACCGACAAGATTCCCGAAAGCGATTGCTAAAATTAGATGCCCAACACTACAGAAGCTGCCAGAAGTCATCGATAGAATAGAGTTGCCAAATGTAAAGAAGATAATAATCCATCTAGGCACAAACGATATCGAAACGTGCGAACCCCATGAATTTGAGCCATATTTAAAACATGGAATAGCCTCAATAAGAGAAAAATTCCCAACAACAACTATATTAATTTCGAATATTCTCCCCCGGGCTGACAACCAACAGAAGAAAGTTTTAATGGCCAATGACATCATTCAGAATACAGAATTTGCTACCAACTGGGTAAACCCAGTAGAGATGATCTACCATCCAAATATCACGTCCAGAATGCTGGCAGATGCGAAACATCTAGATCGAATTGGACTGAAAATTCTGATTTCGAAATTCAAATCGGTTCTTTTCAAAGAACACAGAAAGATAAACTACTCTATCTGGTAATTTTGATTTTGCTATTTTTAAGGCGTAACTAGATTTTAATGCGGGGCCCCTCTATTATCTTTCTCGTTTTTTTTTTTAAGTTTTCCATAGCAACCAAAAAGCAGTCAATTTTGAGTCACCATAATAAAGATATAGCAAACTTTTTCAGTATAGAAATACCCCCAAATAAGATGAATAAGAACTCATCAGGTAGAAGTTCTGGAGGAATACTTATATACTGCAAACTCTATCTTGAAAACCAAGTAAAGGTTATTAAAATTCACAAAAATTATATCTGGTTAGAAATTGACAAAAACATCTTTTATAACTGCAAAAATAACCTAAAAGTATGTGCTGTATACATCCCTCCATTAGAATCAAAAGGCAAACCGGAAAAGTGGGACCCGGGACCATCAGGTGGGACCATGGGACCCGAGACCCGGGACCATTAAAGGTGGGACCATTAGGGTGGGACCATTGAGGTGGGACCATGGGACCCGAGACCCGGGACCATTAAAGGTGGGACCATTAGGGTGGGACCATTGAGGTGGGACCATGGGACCTGGGACCCGGGACCATTAAAGGTGGGACCATAAGGGTGGGACCATTAAGGTGGGACCATGGGACCCGGGACCCGGGACCATTAAAAGTGGGACCATTAGGGTGGGACCATGAAGGTGGGACCATGGGACCCGGGACCCGGGACCATTAAGGTGGGACCATCAAGGTAAGACCATTAATGTTTTATTTGCTATAGTCATGATTTGGTAGTCTTACTATTTGAAATAAGGACATCTAACAGGGGCGTCGTTGCTCTAAGAATAGAGCAATACTATTTACGATACTACATTATTGCCGTAGCCGATCGTTATCGCAAAATGCTCCTCCATCAGGATGTAGACCCTCATACTAGGCGGCTTCTTGACCCCGATGAAAAATTCAACAAAATTTGTAGTTTATTGATATTTTTATGGGCTTTACGAATGTCACTCTGGAAGGGGCCCCCGGAAACACCTGGCGAAAAAGCCTCTGATATCTGATTACATAAATGATTTCTACAAAATTTCCAAAGTGTATTGGAGACATCTCACGCCCATACAGTATAATAAGGCAACTTTGCCTAAGTAAAGGTTAAGAATTTTATGGGATTGTTTTGAATATTCCAAATTACATTTTAGCTTCTTACCCATTGATTCCCTTTGTTTGTCTTAATTTTCTGCAATTATAGTTGCCGTGACCATGCGTACGCTACAAAGGTCACATTCTTAGGATTGGTTTCAGTTTTGTGGTTTCGTTACTTTCATGGCATAGCACATGGTTGTTCTGTTGATTTGGGTACAACTCAATCAAGATGTTCCTGCCACCAACCTTGCCAAAAAGAACTAAGCAAAGGGAAGACGTTTTGCAGAAGCACTTCCGAAATTCAAACTCAGCGATGTAACTGATTTGAAGATAATTGGTGAGTACAAATTGCTATGATTTTAAGCTCCGCAATGTTTTTGCTAAGAAACAAGATTTGACTCGACATTGAGACAGCCGTTGGTTGCGCTGCGCAAAGAAATGTCTGTACTTCTTATTCCATTTGGTAAATCTCTTATTAGAAGGGTAAAACGAAGTAGGGGTGCATGTATCCGTTACTCAAATGCAAGAAATGCCTTACAATATTTTGCTCCATTTTCGATGGTCTTTCATTTGGTATACTGAAATTTACCAAAAAAATGTCCCAAGTGCCAAAATATCCGCAATAGTATATTTAAGTAATGGCAACAATAAAATTTTCGGTTGCCCAGTTTGCTAGTTGGTAACAGTAATTTCCCTGTCTACTAGGATCAATTTTGCTCTTAAACATGTGGAAGAGTTTCATAATTTTGAGCACGGTAATGGAGAATGATACAGTGTCGTAAAGAGTTTCTTAACTTCACAATGAGTTTCTTTGGGTTTTTATGCAAGAAATGAGTGAATTTATGCCATTATTCATTAAAAACTAACAGTAACTGTAGTCTGCGCATGTTTGCATGTCCTTCTTTGTGCTAAATGCGTAATCGAGTGAACAGTAAATTGATTGGCATGCAAGTACAGTTTTCAAAACAGCCCGATGCTTACAAATATTCTAATGCAACCCATGACGCAAAATCGAATATCAGGTTGCTTTCTCTGAGCTGCCTGTCACATATACAGTTACTACATAGGTAGTAACGATACGATATGCACCCTACTTCGTTTTACCCTTCTAATAAGAGATTTACCAAATGGAATAAGAAGTACAGACATTTCTTTGCGCAGCGCAACCAACGGCTGTCTCAATGTCGAGTCAAATCTTGTTTCTTAGCAAAAACATTGCGGAGCTTAAAATCATAGCAATTTGTACTCACCAATTATCTTTAAATCAGTTACATCGCTGAGTTTGAACTTCGGAAGTGCTTCTGCAAAAACGTCTTCCCTTTGCTTAGTTCTTTTTGGCAAGGTTGGTGGCAGGAACATCTTGATTGAGTAGTACCCAAATCAACAGAACAACCATGTGCTATGCCATGAAAGTAACGAAACCAAAAAACTGAAACCAATCCTAAGAATGTGACCTTTGTAGCGTACGCATGGTCACGGCAACTATAATTGCAGAAAATTAAGACAAACAAAGGGAATCAATGGGTAAGAAGCTAAAATGTAATTTGGAATATTCAAAACAATCCCATAAAATTCTTAACCTTTACTTAGGCAAAGTTGCCATATTATACTGTATGGGCGTGAGATGTCTCCAATACACTTTGGAAATTTTGTAGAAATCATTTATGTAATCAGATATCAGAGGCTTTTTCGCCAGGTGTTTCCGGGGGCCTCTTCCAGAGTGACATTCGTAAAACCCATAAAAATATCAATAAACTACAAATTTTGATTGAATTTTGTAGTACATCGAAACTAAGGGTCAAGAAGCCGCCTAGTAAAATGAGGGTCTACATCCTGATGGAGGAGCATTTTGCTTTATTTCTAATTCTAAAGATAACGATTTCGGCTACTGGCAATAATGTAGTATCGTGTATCGTAAATAGTATTGCTCTATTCTTAGAGCAACGACGCCCCTGTTAGATGTCCTTATTTCAAATAGTAAGACTACCAAATCATGACTATAGCAAATAAAACATTAATGGTCTTACCTTGATGGTCCCACCTTAATGGTCCCGGGTCCCGGGTCCCATGGTCCCACCTTCATGGTCCCACCCTAATGGTCCCACTTTTAATGGTCCCGGGTCCCGGGTCCCATGGTCCCACCTTAATGGTCCCACCCTTATGGTCCCACCTTTAATGGTCCCACCTTTAATGGTCCCGGGTCCCATGGTCCCACCTCAATGGTCCCACCCTAATGGTCCCACCTTTAATGGTCCCGGGTCTCGGGTCCCATGGTCCCACCTGATGGTCCCGGGTCCCACTTTTCCGGTTTGCCGAATCAAAATATTTCTCATCCGAAGTCTTTGACGACCTGCAAGAGGACATCATTGACTACTCCTCACAAACCAAAAATATTATAATTATAGGTGACTTTAATGCTCGTACTAATTGCCTAACAGATCATCTACCGGAGATAAAACATTCAGATGGTGGTGAATCTATTTCGAACGCAGGTTATTTTATCCCAAGGTCTAACTGTGACACAGGGGAGCCAAACAGCCATGGACGTAATCTTATAAAGCTTTGCAGATCCTCAAACCTAAGAATATTAAACGGGAGAAAATTTGGTGATGAAAAGGGGAATCTGACATGCCTTACAAACAACGGAACGAGTTGTGTTGATTATGCAGTTGCGTCCCAGTCCTTATACGATCAAATACCGCTATTTTATGTCAGTAGACATTCTCATCTTTCTGACCACTGTAAAATAACTGCTCACTTACCTAATAAAAGAACATCTAATAAAAATGAAGATAACTACGAATGGACATATCTGAAAAACAATTACATATGGACTGATGAATCTCCTGCTAAATTCTACAAAGCTTTAAATTCCGATGAAATTAAAACTAAAATCTCAAATATCCTAAATAATGAAGAAAGTTATGAGAATTCAAATGTTTTAGCCTCTGAATTAACTAAAATCTTTCATACAGCTGCTAAAAGTGCCCTGAAAGAGAAAAAGCGCAAAAAGCCTAAAAACAAAAATAACTCCCCAAACAAGAAGAAATGGTTTGACTTAGAATGTAAAACAGCCAAGAGTGAATTAAATGGGTATTCAAAACAGAAGCATTCTAACCCTTTTAGCGAATTGGCTAAAATGAAATATCGTGAGAAACTAAAAGAGTATAAATCTCTGTTGAACATGAAACGCAAACAATTCTGGAATGACCATATAACAGAAATCCAGAATAACACCAATGAGAACAGTTTTGGAATGTATGGAAAGAATTGGACGAAAACGTGTACAAAAACCTATCGCTATTCAAGAGGGCCAAATCTGGGAAAACTATTATAAAATCTATTTTCAGCAGAACGGGAAACCATTTTAAATAACGAATTACAATCGCCAAAAAATCCTAATAATACAATACTGAGTAAGTCAATTGATGACAAAGAATTATCGGAAGCAATCAAAAAACTAAAGAAAAAGAAAGCAGTAGGAGTAGATGGAATAAGCAACGAGATGATAAGACTATGTACCCCTGATCTATTCAAACTCATTAAATTAACTTTTAACTCAATGCTTGACTCAGGTAATGTGCCTAAGGACTGGTGCAAAGGTCTTATAACCCCAATACACAAAAAAGGATCAAAGACCGATCCTGATAACTACCGCGGAATTTGTGTTGGAAACTCTCTACTCAAGCTTTTTTGCCTTATCTTAAATATTCGTCTTAAATTTTTCATAAATGAAAATAAACTTATGAATAACAACCAAATAGGTTTCCAAAATATATGTCGAACGTCAGACCATCTTTTAACCCTCAAATCCCTGGTAAATAAACATGTAAATGATGAATCAAGGAAGAAAATCCACGCAGCTTTTATTGATTTTAGAAAAGCCTTCGATAATATATGGCACGAAGGGCTCTTCCAAAAGTTAAATGCCTCTGGAATTGATGAAAAATTTCTAATCACTCTGAAAAACATGTACTATAACACAGAATGTGCTGTGAAGTTAAACGATAAACACACGAAATTCTTCAAATGCTCCAAAGGTGTCAGGCAGGGATGTCCTCTTAGTCCTACTCTTTTTAATTTATTCATCAATGATCTAACTACTGTACTAAATGATAATAATTCAACACCACTTAGTTTGGGAAGTGAACCTATAACATGCTTATTTTACGCCGATGATCTAATAATTCTATCTTCCTCACACGACGGACTTCAAAAAAGTTTAAATGCCCTTTACGACTACTGTATTAAATGGAAACTAGAGGTTAACAGTAGCAAATCAAAATGCATGACATTCTACAAAATAATAGTAAATACAAACATAAGTTCCATATCAATAATAAAGATCTTGAAAATGTTACAGAATTTACCTACCTTGGCATAACACTAAATGCATCCTGTAACTTTAAAGAAACCCTTAATATACTGAGTTCTAAAGCTAACCGTGCACTTATAGCTCTGAATAACAAGTTCAAAATAAAATACTTACCTGTAAAAGTAGCTCTGAAACTATTTGACTCATTGATATCACCGATCCTGCTATATGGATCAGAGATATGGGCTCCATACCTAAACTATGACAACAAAGCTTGGGACAACTGTGAAATCGAAAAGTACACACTCAGTTTCTTAAAAGAATTCTAGGGCTGAATAGGTCGACAACCAATGCACTAGTACGGGCAGAACTAGGTCGCTACCCTTAAATATACAGGCCAATTGTAGAGTAAATAGTTTTATCAAGCATATTTTGAATGACTCTGAACCTGATGCTTTAGTCACACGAGCTCTTAATTATGAAAACTCGATATCCAATAGAAATACAATAATGTCATATGTAAATAAGTTGAATAATGAACTTCAAACTAACAGCATATGTACTAAGGCAACAACTGATCTTTCGAAAAGAAAACTAAAAGAGCACTAGAGCAATGCTACTACATAAGCTGGTCTAGTTATATGGAAAATTGTTCCAAAGCGTTAACATACAAAAAGCATAAAGAACAAAATCTTCTATGAGAATTACCTTAGCCTAATCCATACTAGGAAACACAGAAGGATACTCACAAAATTAAGACTTAGTGATCACTGTCTAGCCATAGAAAAAGGTAGACATTGCAATCCCCGAATAGCAAGAGAACAAAGAAGATGTGCAAAATGCAAAGATGAAATTGAAAATGAAATTCACTTTGTGATGTCATGTTCTTCGTTTATCACAGAGCGTGCAGAATTCTTCCAAAAAGTACAAGATATTTGTGCAAATTTTGAAACTATTCCAACAATCGAACTTAAGTATTTCTATTTAATGACAAATGAAGACCAATCTATTTTGAAAATGTTTGCTGAGTTCTTGCACGACATTTATAACAAACGCCTTGATAGCTAAATAAAGAGTAATCTTGCTGATACTGTTAATTAATTAATATACAATTCTTCCTTTGTTTGTTAGTTTGTTATTACTTTTAATTTTTTAATTTGAATTTTTTTCTTAACTTGTATTTTAATTTTAGACCATGTATCCAATGATATAGTGTCATAATAAAAAAAAAAAAAAAAATTTTAGAAAGAGCCAGGTAAATGAACTCTTGACCACACAGTTTTGACCTGACCCTTAAATATAACATGACTAAAATAGAATAAAAATTACCCAAAACATTTTGCCGTATCCCCGGCTTCCTGCGACCCTCTGGCCCCTGCACGTCTCTGGACAAAAGGCCACGTCCGTTCTACGACTCACTTAGTTGTCAAGCATTGGTGGTTCAGTGGTAGAATTCTCGCCTGCCACGCGGGAGACCGGGGTTCGATTCCCCGCCAATGCAAGCTTTTTTTTCCAGTAGCGTATTTTCATTACAGTTGCACTACAGTAGCTTTCTTCATTACAGTTTCGTGCAGTGTTCAAATTTCTACCATTTTATTTAGTTTAAACGAAGTGTTTATTTGGTTATACGGAAATATGAAACTTAAATAGATATAGACCAAATAAATAAATAAACAATAAATAGTAAATAAAGTAAATTAGTGAGAGTAGACTAAACAAAACTTAAAAAATCAATAAATGTGTAAATAATTAAATAAATAAATAAATAAATCAATAAATAATGATAAATAAATAAATAGAGAAATACATGAATAAATCAATAAGTGAAAAGGCCTCAAAAATAAATAGGCCTGAACAAACAAATGAATAGAAAAAAACCAAAAATAATAAAAATTAAAAAAATACCTAAAACGTAATAATCAAAAATAGATTAAAAAAATGAATTAATTAATACATAGATAAAGTAATTAATTGGTTAATTGGATATGGTCGCTATCTTCTCAAAGATATTATTTGAAAGGTTTTACTGCGCTGCGCCGATAAAAGGCAAACGGTATTTATTCAGGGCCAGAGGTGCTTGCAGTTTACAAAGACGAGATGGGACTAAGATACATCTTATGGCCTAAATCCATTGGCATCGTAATCTCTAAAAATTTGTTAAACAATTTTTATACCAGTAAATGTTCTCATCATAAGTTTCTCATCTACATGTTTTCCATTGTAATCGAATTATGAGACCTCTGCTAATTGTCCGCATGATCCAGAATCTAGAAGTGAAGAAGCAATAATCTCGTTATTTTTGAGCTTGAACGTTGCTGGCTATCAACACAAAAAAAAGCGAAATTTTAGGAATTAACTGCGATTTTATACTTAGGCCCCATAAAATATTGTTGCTCAAACATTTTAAATTTGTTTTACAACCAATGTTTGACCGCTTGGCCACGTCCAAAAACATTGTTGTCCAACATTTTGGAACAACAGACTCATTGCTAATGTGCAAGCACCAACGCCTTGATGCTAGCTACCGATATGTTGCAAGTTGTTGAAGTTTATCAGAAACAAACGAAATGTTTGACAAGCAATGTTGGAATGGCGGCCAAAAGATCAAACATTGCTTCACAAGCAAAAAAAGCAAAATTTATGGCGTGGTGTTTTTGAAAAAGTTCAAAAACAATTCTTGCCTCAAGCAAGCAAAAGAACGTTGGACGAGCACCATTTTTAGACGTGGCCAAACTGTTAAAATTTGAAAAGCAAATTTCAAATGCTTGACCAACAGTGTTTGATCGCTTGCCAGCGCCGTAAATAGAGCACAGCTTCTCAAAATATTAAATTATCTACCTCGGAGAGTCTTTGAAGATTAGATTTAGAATGCAGCAGATCGACAGCATGTTTTTCGATCTATAAAAGAAAATTTTAGTCTTTCAAACAGTTATTTGACATGAAAACTACAGACCGAAATGCCAAGACGATGAGGCGTAGGTGCATCAGACTACAAAGCGAAAACATTTTGACAAAATACAAAAGCTTATTGCATGCCTACATAAATCAAAGTTTTTTCAGCAACATTTTGGAGGTAACTCAACTTAAAGGAAGAGTACCAAAGAAAAAATTCAAACAAACTTGAATAAAATAAAAAAGCCTTTTTGCAGTCCAACGTATCGACGTTTTGTCGGCAAAATTTTCTTAGTACTACACTTACCGATAAAGCTTTTATTTTTGTGGCATCTTTTGCAAACCCTTTACTATATTGAACAGCTTTTCTAAGTAGAATCCTAGAGAAAGACGTATTGACACTTATCTGAAGGAATTTTATAACATGTAAGCCTCCATTTACACAACAAAAAATTTTCGGAACGGTACGGATAAAATTGGTACGGGTGCCAAAAAAATTGGCACGTCTCAGATAAACATCACAGTGTAAACATTTGAAACGAACATATGTTCATCCGTACCGAATCAAAATCTTCGCCCATGCTGGGACTACCTCTTCAATGGACGGACACCAGAAATAATAGCATATGTCGGGTTTATTGTGTAAAATGGGCTTAAGTATGATTGAATAGTAGAGATAGAACATTCTCGAAAATGGGATACAAATACACCAATAAATGCATCGGATTGGTTGAATTGACCAATCAAAAAGTAGCATTTGTTAATCTGGTTATGTATAAGCTGGTTTAACTTAACGATGTGAGCATTTCAGGCAGCATTAAGAGCCAGGTGCAAACTTTATGGCGTGAACAATTCAGGCAGCATTAAAAGCAGATATTATATTCAAATATATAAAAGATATGACTTACCATGATTTCACAGTAGCACAGCACTGTAGACATCGCATTAAAGATCTCCAAATTATGAAATGAAGCTCATCCTGACTACTGATGCATTCCTCTGTGCTATTATTGGAGATGAAACAATTTCCAGACGGAAGTTCCTTGATTCTATCAAGCTCAATCGAACGTTGTTGTTCTTTATTTGCCATGTTTAGCCTTGCAAATGCATATTGAGTATCTACAAATATATGCTCAAACTGACGAATCAATGGCGTAGTTTGGCAGCATGAACAAGATAAGATCCTATGGACTTCATCATTCTCAGACAGCATTAGACCATTGAGCAGACTACAGCATTCTATTTGAACAGAACCATCCATAATCGTAGTTTTGCATTTTGAATCAGTGCCTATATCATTGAAATCAACTTTATTTTCATCTCCATCTCCAGATTTATTACTCGATCCAACTTTAATATTCGACTCTCTAGTTTCATTATTACGTTCTTCAAGCGTAGTTAACTTCGCCTTTCCTTGCTGAATCTGATTAACAAAAGTGTCTTCAAAATACTTTAAAGCAGCAAATGGTCGTCTTTCTGAACTCAGATCCACATTGCTTTGTGTATTATTACTATTTTCAATTTCAGTGCTGGAATGATATGCTAAATGTCTCTCATATGATTCTCTGGTTGCCAATTGCCCAAAGCACACTGCTAATCTAAACCAGTATGTTGCATAGTCTGGATGAAGCACAAGGCACTCCTGCAAACAATCAACAGCATCTACAAAACAAATTGCTTGTAGTTACTGTAGCATAATGGCAACACATGTGCAATGCTAGTCCATAAGCCTGATGGTACTGTTTAAAACACCAAGCACAAAACAATAAACAAATATAACCACAAAAAATAATTCTTCCTCTGAAACCATATCCTTAAAAGACATGCCTAACTCTTTGCTGCATAACGTTGGTTAATTATGGTATACTTGATCTTTTTTCGCTGGTTCGAAACAAACAAGATTTTAAGAGAGACAATATCTGATTCAAAACGCCGTAAAAAGTACATCCTATTTACTGTCATGTAGACAAAGTGGTTTTAATGGGAAATTAGCATTTGCAGCCCCATGAAATCTGGTTTCCATTGCATTCCCGGATATGTAGCTATACAACTGTTTATTTCTTTATCATTTTTTGGCAAAATGAATATACTGCTGGCCTGCTGAACAAATACAACTTAGTAAAGGCAATATTCTGTCAATAAGAGCAGCTACAGATAAACATCAGCAATATAGCTGCCAGAACTCCTGACCTGTGTTAAAATTTAAAGATTGCTTGCTTGCTCACTTGCTTAAAGCAGTGCCAAAGAAACATATGGGAGATGAATAAAGAAGAATATCAACAAAACTTACCTTCCAATTTTTCCATTTTCTCATACACATTTGAAAGCAGAAACCAAAGGCTGGAATCCTGAGGATTGCCCTTTTGATTGAACTGAAAATAAAAGAGTATAAGTTAAGGTTTTATGTGAATTTCAAAAAATAATAAGGAGCTGATAAGGATTTTTATCGTTTTTATTTGCTAATGCTGTACTCAGAAGAGACAGAGACATTCCATCATACAAAGTCATGCAGTTTTATTTCACCTGCTTTGTCTCTGACAAGAACTACGGAGATAAAGCTTGCACCATCCCCTAAAACCTTAGCAAGGGACCCAGATCTACTGAACACCCACACACACCAAGACCATACATAATGCAAACATCCTCAGCTCTTAATATTTCTTTCAAACTGCAAGTTAAACCAGATTAAATAAAAGCAGTTTAACAAATGCTGCATTCTGATGGTTTAGTTCAACAAATTGAATCGATCTGATTGGTAGAAACTTAATCAGGTTGAAATAAAGCTGGTTTTAAATGGTCAATGTGAAAGCAGTATAAGAAAAATATAACCTGGAGAGCCTGCTGTGTGTACCCTCAAGATTGTTGAGCTGGGTACAACTTACCAAGAGAATTGTGAAGGCTGGCCAGGCAGAAGTGACTGCTGTCAGCTAAGGCATTTGCTAATGCAGGTTAGGGCTTCAGGCCAGATTTGGACTTACATCTTATGATCCAAAATACTATAATAGCCCAAGCGGAGTGATTACCCATTCTTTGAAGATTATTAGCTCAAATATGTATTAGAAATCCAGTGACTGAATGATGACTGCTGCAAATAACTTACAGCTCTGTATATTTAATTCTTCTCTATCATCAGCTACGATTCTTAGGATCACATGAGATTTGAGTATCCGGGCTTGTAATGTACTTCAAGTAGTTTGTTTACCCCACATGTGGGTCTGTAACTCATGTGCTTGCTCTCAATGGTTTAGCATTTAATTAAGGGTATACAAGCCGGCAGAGCAAAATAGAACTGTTCAATGAGACTTTGACACTGCTGTAACTGGCAAGTTACAAGCTACAAGTACTGTCAACTTAAGGAGAGATGGTGATGGCAGTATGGCTCATGATTTGAAAATAACAGGCATCATGTCATGTGTATGAATACCATCTGCACTACCCTTAAAAATCTAGATTTAAAAGCCGACAAATTCACTGGTTCTTACCAGAAGTTTGACAATGCACTCTGCTTCTTCAAAGCGCTTTAATTCTATCAGACATCTAACTTGGCCTTCTAGAATCTCCTTCATTAATAAATTAGCATTGGATGGTAGAAGAGCTCTGCATTTCTCATAGAAATTCAATGCATCAGCAAAATTTCTTTTTTGAAACTCAGCATGTGCTTTGTATTTACAAAGGGTCAACATCTCATCATCATCTTCTGGGCATTTTGATACAAACCACTAAAAAGGAAAGAGTTATAATATGATAATGGAAAGTGAATGCTTTGCAAGAAAATCTATGAGCTAGTGATATAGGTTTTGTAGACAAGATGGCCCACTGCTACCAAGTCAGCCCACTGTCATATTGGCCCACGGCGCTATTTAGTTGTTATTTTGTTATGTGTGGGGATATTTCTTTCTAGAAAAGTCGGCCCACTGCCAAGTGGGTCCACCTCTATTGGCCCCATGGACAAGTCGGCCTACTGCAATGTCAGCCAATGATGTTATTTACTAATTATTTTGTCAGTGTTGGGAGATTGGGGGCTGGTGCCCCAAATCCCTGCTCTTACGGTGCACATGTTTCAAATATGTTAGCTACATTTTAGTGGGTCAACTTACACTGACGGGTCAACTTGTCTAACACATGGTGTGCTGTCTTTGTTGTAGGCTTGCTTGTCCTGTTATTGGGAGGTATGGACAGGTGCTTTAGACAAGATGGCCCACTGCCAAATCGGCCCACTACCAAGTGGGTCCACCTCTATGGACAAGTCGATTGGACTACCGCAATGTTTGCCCATGACATTATTTACGGTTATTTTGTTGCATGTGCGGTTTGGGGGCTGCATGCCGCCCCCAAACCCTTGCACAAGCCATTACGTACAGCCGCCTCCCAAAATATAAAACAATAGAAAACTTCATGCCACACGCCACGAACTTGCGCAGAACATATAATTCAGACTTGGAAATATTCCACTTCACTTCCAATCATTAATCGTTCCCCAGTGATTAGTTAAGATCATGTTTTTGTGTTCATGTGAGTTAAGGGGGATGCCTCTTCCAAACGACCAAATGACAGCGCGGGATTTCTTTGTTTCTAGCTTTGGACTTGTTTTCACACTCAAAACGTTATTTTGACTAAAAACAAAAATTTATCATCTTAGCAAAAACGATACCCCCAATATTATGATTCAGGAGCCCAGCCCAAGTAATTTTTTCAGCTTTAATTTTTGTAATAATCATTACTTATTACCTTGCAATTCTACATATAGGCGTCATGTATTTAGAAATATTTAGATATTTACTGTTTGTAGTTTGATATAGTTTGTTAGGTTTTCTATATATACAGAAAAGTTTTCTGTATACATTTTTATGATACATTTTCAGAGGATTTTGGGCTTGTCTTTCTTTGGTATTTTCCATCAAACGGCCTAAACTTATTTTTTTAATAAGCAACTGGTCAATAAAAGCAACAAGGGCTGAAATGTTGCTAAAATTTTTAGTTAGGAACCCGGGGGGCGGGGGTAACTCCCATATGTATGGGTACGGGATGTGCCATTTTGTGGGGTACCTTTTAAGAGGTGGAAAATAAATTTTGGGGTATCAAATTTGCTACAATTACAAACCTGGGGTATCATTTTTTGCTAAGATGATCAATTTTGATAAAGTCACAATAACTACCAAATTAATCTCAGCTGTATAACTCTAAAAACAGACTTTTGAGTATTTCTATGTACTGTAAGTGTATTCATATATCTTTGTGAATTTTGGAGTATACCTTTTAGAATTTTCATAAATTTTGGGGTCATATTTGTATTACGAAAATGGCACATCCCCGTCACTGATCTATTGAAGTTACCTCCCCGGGGTTAGGAACAAAGCTTTCCTTATAAAGTACATTACATTAGTAAAAAGGAACAAAGAAAGATGAAAGCCTTGCCCGCCAAAACTAGAAACAAAGAAATCCAGCGCTGTCATTTGATTGTTTGGAAGAGGCATCCCCCTTAACTCCCATGAACACAACAACATGATCTTAACTAATCACTGGGGAACGATTAATGATTGGAAGAGAAGTGGAATATTTCAGTCTGAATTATATGTTCTGCGCAAGTTCGTGGCGTGTGGCATGAAGTTTTCTATTGTTTTATATTTTGGGAGACGGCTGTACGTAATGGCTTGTAACCCTTGCTTTAATTAGCAGTGTACATATACAATTATAAGTACAATTTATTATATTTTAGTGGGCAACTTTGATATAAGCTGACAGGCCGACTTGTCTAACACTTGATGGACCGACTTGTCTAACACATGGTGGATCGACTTGTCCTGTTAACGAACCGTATAGGTACCAGGCCTAGCCCTAGTACCTAGTGTCAAACTTACCATCTTCTCTAAGTGAAGCGGGGTATACGAGACTTTCAATTGACTTAAATCACGATCTATGTTTTTATCGTGATTGCCAAAATCATCTGAAGCACTTTCATCGCCATAAAAAGGCAAATCTTCCATGCTTTCTCGTTCTAATTTCTTAGTTTTTTCCTTCACCTTGTGAAAGTCAACGTCGAATACAAAAAACATGCACTGAATTAACAAATTAAAAGCAAATATTACGAGGCTGGCCTCGGAATGAAGATACCAAGAAAAACAATCAAGATGGCCGACGACACACGCCTTGAGAACAAGGAAGTAAACGATGATGACAAGGTTTTTGAAGCTGTTTTTTCTAATAAAAGAGAATTTTTCAAACGATCATTACCTTTCTATACGTGATGCTTATTATAATCAGAGCGACAGACGTCAAACGTCCTTGCATGGCGGTGCTCTTTTCCCTTAGATTTTTTTTATGAAGAAAAAAATGTTATTCTGAAATTTTTCTGATGTGATACGTATTACGTACAGTATTTTGTCTATCAATTTTGCAATAGGTAGACGTTACCCTACGCTGGAAAGACTTTTTCTTTGCCTTAGAAGAATCAAGGCATCAGTGCATCAGAGCTGCGGGAAACAGGTTACATATTTGCTATTGACATTACCACATTTTCAAGCTGAATCTTATGATTGCGTCACAACTGATATTGGGCGATATTGCCCTTATTTGCGTGCAATATGCAATCTGCGTTGCAAATGCGTCTTGAATTTTATTTTTCAGAGACTGGTTTAGGCTCAATCCCCTGGAAATAGTTTTTCTTGGATGTGATTCTTTCATCAAGAATGGATTCGCAAAACAAAAAGTAAGAAAATAGAAATAATAGCAAACAAAACTTGTGTCACAGTAGCATAAATAACTGAAAAATACTAACCTTGACCGAGAAACATTATGACTTCTTCAAGTCAAATTTACAAGATAAGTACATATTTGAATTATGAATAGAAATGAAATTTAAAGACATCTTGAAACTTCTATTTTCCAATACGCTTCCATTTTATTGCTACCCTGATACTCTGTACAACTCAAACAATATTTTACTTATCTGGAACAATTTACTTATCTCCTTTGTTCCCAGTCCGATATCACGAAAAAGCACTGTTATTTGCTACCATACTCGGGGGGTGGCAGCAGCTGGCCCCTGAAGCTGTCGTGATAACACACCTACAACCCAGGTGCTCAAGAACGTGACAGACTGCACAGAAAACGGTACCGCCCAGCCCCGAGGAGCTACTCTGGCCAGTTGACCCTCATGCCAAGAGCAAATTTTAGTATATACGACTAGCGCATCGCGCACGGGCTGCTGTAGCTAGCTCCTCCGGAGGGCTTGCGACGCTCCGTGTCGCCGTGTTCGATTGCAGCTTGCGGCAACCTCATTGTTTGCGAACGTGCTTCGAATATCTTCTCAAAGTTTTAACCTCTATTATGCATGTTATTTTAAATCTCACCCATCATGCACATTCATGATGCTTCATTCCATAGTTGGGGACAATCATGGTTGGAATGGAGAATGTCAATCCATACTTTGACAGAATGCCAAGGCTGTTCAATTGGACACTTCAGATTTTGGTCAAACAGATGTCATCTGATAGCTGTTCTACTTACATGTGGCAGGTATAGCATTCTTCACCCTATACAGCTAAAAACCAAATTTCAAGTTTAATGGTTTAAAATGATAGTGGACAAAATGAGTTTTAGTCCGAAATTCCCAACGAAAAAATCACTTACGCTTGGATTGTCTTGTTTCTTTACAACTTGTTGTGCGGGCTCTCTTGGGCTAGTCTATACATTTTAGTATAAAGAACTTTTTTCCTTTATGTATCTTCAGCACTTGATGTCTTCAGCTAGGCTTATGTCGACCTAGGATATGATAGAACTAACGCCAACTAGTTGTAACAGCAAACTTCTGTCAGCATGTCAAAAACAAGTCAGAGCTTGTAGGATATAAATTATCGCGATCAAAAAACGCTCATGTCGACTGGGATTAACGGGAATAAGGTTTCAACTAATTGCAGAGGTAGAAGATGCCCGTTTTTTTGGAACCGTGCGATGACTAGTTGCAGTCAAAAGAGAACTAGTTACCAAATAGTTTCCAGAACTAGTTACCAAATAGTTTCCAGAACTAGTTACCAAATAGTTTCCAGAACTAGTTACCAAATAGTTACCAAATATGTCGACAGGTGAATTGCGACAAACTACTTCCAAAAAATCGCCGATTAGCAGTCGGCAACTAGTTCTAACTGTGCGCAATTGCGACGAAAGCCTAGCTTACAGAGTAGAATAAATGTTTGTATACAGAACTTTCCCATGGCTAGCGCTGACAAGGCTATGTCACATCATCATCAATTACAATTTTTCTTATGATTTTTAGGACTCTTCCACCCTACGATAATATTTCACTTTGCTTTGCCACAGACAGAATTTGGATAAGAGCACAGTGTTGGTACTGTTGTACTGTTATTTGTGCTGCTTTAGAACGAAAGTTTGTGTGCGTTGTAAGACCCGGCCAAAAAAATGAAACATCACGATGCGCGGTGCAACAATTTGACCAATTTCAAACTTGACGCAACATCGTGCTACAGGCATTGCATACTGCAAAACGATGCAACACCTGGGCCGCAACAAATGTTGTATCGAAACGTTTCCTCGTTCGGCCGGGGCTCAACACGTGGATTATTGCAATAACAAATAGTCTTCTTTTTCTTTCTAAGAAATGCTGGAAGATAATCTATGGCATAAGTCTACAAGCAAAGCAACACTTGAGGTTTGTGATAAGAAGGAATTCTTTTGCAAAGACAGTCCTTCGTTTTTTCTGGGTACCGTTTTAATTTTTATGCAACCTGATATGAAAACAAACTCCGAGTAAACGCCGGTTCTTCTTTGCTGATTTTTCCGCGGGCAGCGGAGAGGCTATTGTATTCGAATTGCTATTTCTAACAATGGTCGCTTCAAAACGTCCCGCTACGGTTGTTTTTAAAAGCTGGATTGACTTCAATTTTTCTGTGGCGTTGGAATGAGCCGGCCAATCAAAATGCTCCAAAGCTTTTCACACGACAACAGTGGTCTATCTGGAGCACCGTTTCACATTCACCTTCAAAAAAATTCTAAAATGATGTTTCTAAAAGCACCGTTTCCACTAATACATTTCAGCCTGGCCAGAGACTGTGGGAATGCTTGTTGCAGAATTTCTCCAAAAGTTGCCAAAATCTAATTGTAGAGCAGATGGTCAGAATAATCTATGGGGGTGGGAAGCATTCTTCATTTAAAAACAAAGGGGGGCATTTCATGAGGGATCTAGAGTACAGTGCATCCGATTTTCTGACTAGAGAGCCCAGTTATGACGGACGGATTATGCATGGAAAAATCTTTGTTATGTGATATAGTATCAATCATTGTCATTTTTTATTTCTTTATCAACCGAAAGGCTGAATCTACATTTTATGGAGATAGTTACAGCAACGAGTGACCAGTTGCTCCGAGATTCTAACAGCCATCCTTTGGAAATAAGGTATTTTGACAGCATTGCTTTGAATGGTAGAATTATGATCCTTAATCAGTATCAGATTGAAATAAATAGATGTGCAGTATAAAATCATAGCTTTTTAAGTGCGTTTTGAGTGTCTCGTTCAATAGCACCATAATTGCATGCTTCATAAAGATTTGCTACTTGGCAGTAAAGATAGGCTTTGACCAAACGACCAGACCAGACATTGTTACTGTTCGGCCATGTTGCAAAACATTGCTCGTCAAACAAATTGTTTTAGTGGCTAGCAGAAAATTTATTGAAGTTTTCCAAAAATTCTGCTTGCGAAGCAATGTTTTGTGACGTGGCCAAACGGTCAACTATTACCTATGAAGTAAATCCAAAATGTTTCATCAGCAATGTTTGTTCTTTTGATAGGGGTCTTATATAAATTCCTTTATAAATCTTGCCACTTTTCAATAAAATTGTATTGTTGACTTTGCTGTCTCGAACCATAAGGAGAAATAAGAATTTACAATAAATCCTTGTTTACGAGGACATTTTTCCACAAATGCACGAAAAAGCATGATCTATTGATTACCTTCCTTTTAGAAATCAAGTGGAACAACTAACAAATGAACTAAAAAAACGTCAAGAAAAAGCAGATGACTCAGGCAAAACGTTACATCTGGGTTTCCAAGTTGGAGAAGACATGTTTCTCCAGGTAAAGAATGTTGGTGTATGGCTGGTGAAAATGCATTTTGTATTTGAAATTGCATAGCATGAGTAGTTCTACCTAAATTATATGGCAGCATAATCATCACTAGTTCTATAGCTACACGCTAGCGAATCTATAATCGCTACTGTGGTGGATAATCACTACTGTGGTGGTACTATTTGCGTACTGTGGTGGTAGTTTCTGCGTACTGTGGTGGATAATCTCTACTTGTGGTGGGTTACTGTGCTTGCGGTGGTGGCAGTTTTGGCGTACTGTGGTGGATAATCACTACTTGTGGTGGGTTACTATGCTTGCGGTGATGGCAGTTTTGGCGTACTGTGGTGGATTTTGTAGCTTTTTCTTGCTTGATCTATAGAGTTTTGCTATGATTTCGTATTCACCACATAAAGCATTATAACCCACCACAAGTAGTGATTATCCACCACAGTACGCAAAAACTACCACCACAACAAGCATAATAACCCACCACAAGTAGTGATTATCCACCACAGTACGATAAAACTGCCACCACTGCAAGCAAAGTAACCCACCACAAGTAGTGATTATCCACCACAGTAGTGATTATAGATTCGCTAGCGTGTAGCTACATATGAGTTGTATATTTATACATTGCCTTCAATGGCTATATAATATATTTAGCATGGCATACAAAAAGTAATTTCGTGTTTTCGGGTGTTATGGCATCATGAGCAACTAGTTCTTTGGCCGATGACAGTACTAGTGATGACATAGACAATAGCCAATAGTTTTAGAGCTAAATTGTGTCGATTCGAATTGGATGCAGTGGTTTTCCCCAGGACGACGGTAATAGAAATGTTCCCCATAAACACACTAACGAATCTATACACACTACGCCGGTGTATACACCCTTCTGTAGTGGTATTTTTTGCGTACTGTGGTGGAAACGCACTATTGTGATGGGTTATTATGCTTGATGTGGTGAGTTATTATGCTTGATTTGGTGGTATTTTTGCGTACTGTGGAGGTATTTTGTGCCTACTGTGGTGGCATTTTTTGCGTACGAAATCCACCACAGTACGCAACAAATACTAAAAATTCTAGCATAATGACCCACAGTAGTAGTGCGTCCCTAGTGCGTATCAACAAGAGTATGCAAAAATACCACCATTGTACGCATACAATATCACCACAGTAGTGCCTATCCATCGCAGCAGTGCGTTAAAATTCGCTAGCGTGATTAATAACTTTTGATGAGACATGAAGCCGCTCATAATTATTTGTGGCCCTCTCGTATTGTATTAACCGTCGAAAAACTGCAGTTTTGGAAAAATATCACCTTGTTTTCCCCCAATTCCAACGAATTAGAAGAACAAATTTCTGCCCAAGCACCCCCGCCCCTTGTCACGCTACTGATGCAATTGAAAATCGAATCAATTGAAATCTTTAGAAAAGCGGGCAAATACTGACTGCTTGATAGTGTGATGCCGGCATGCTATATTATTGCTATAGCTCCTTTATTATTATGAAAAGCCGACGTAGCTAGATTCTGTGATACATTTTGGTAAAATATAGTGGGTGAACAAGTGTGAAATTCTTCTTTCTTTCAAGATAGGACTACTGGTAGAACAGTTTGGAATAAACGCCGTTAGCTCGTCATGGAATGGACTCAGGTGAATTTCAATATATTCTCTAGTTATAAATTTGATATATTATCTTATAACACATCAAATTTACAAATCGTGGCAAGAGTAGTAGAGCTTTACCAAAGTAAGTGATACCCAATAAATAGCCCCTAGCTGTATCTTTATCCAAATGTCATCTTCTTTTAGGATTAAAGAGTTTTTAGAAGATGTGATGGGCGTTGTGACTGACCAACGGGAGTTCCTATTCGAAATCATATGCATAATTCAGGTGATGCGACTGCTTTAAATGATCAGATATGATATAAAAATATTAATTTGATAAGCTACGACCCAAAGCAAATGACACTGACTTATCGATTTTGGGGAGATGAACAACTAAGTGGACTCTAGGTTTGTAGAAAGGTGTCCCTAGGGTATTCAGACTTCAGCCCTAAGAAGAACACAAACAGCCCGCCAAACCACTAGGTTCGTTGTGGCAGTTATTGCTCAGCTGTTGAATTTTAATGTTGTGGACGCTTAATCTTCGAAAACTTGAGCATTTGGTTTCGTAATAGCGTTTTGTTATGAACCTACCAAGCCACCTCTAAGGTGCATGACACAAATTAGTTTGACAGTGCCCCTCACAAAACGTATTAAAATATTAAGCCTCATTAAGTTAACACTGTTATTTTTTGTTCTAGGTATTTCTGGAGGCGCTGCAGCAGAGCAATGAAGCTAGCGAGGTAATATTATCAATTACATTTTCCCAAAGAAAACAGCTTTTGTGTATCGCTTTTTGAAAACAGTTGCTAAACAAGCTCTCGCTCAAGTTAACTCCAGAAAATTGACCACGCTACGGTGTCTCTTACAAGATTGACAAAGTAAAATACAAATATGATAATTACTTTGTAGGCTTGCGGTGAGGAGGTAGCTTTGATTAACCAGGGTTTTCGCAGCATAGAAAAAATTTTCCAACAAGGCACGTCTGCAGTTCGGAAGGTAACAATTTATTGTCATTCGTAGTTAGTTTCTTGCCCATTCCTGCTTAACAGAATTAAGATAACCGTAACGAATATTTAAACACATGAAGATTCATCTAAGTCAGAAGACTTTAAAGATATAACAGGCGGGTTTCTTGTACACACAGCCATGATTTTGAAATTTTCTTATGCACAATATCACATATTTTTGTTTCTACTATCATCAGATATCTTCGTTATTATTGCAGTGGCTGCTACACTTCCCAACTCCGTCGTTGATTCCATCAAAAATCATGTCTTACCTTTATGCTGTTCTTTGTGCAAATAATTTTACAATTGAGAGGACTGAACAATTTCTAGAAACAGTTAACTTCACTGAAAATATGGATGCTCTTATTACTTTTGCAACTGAAGGTAACAGATGTTACTATTTCCTCGTCATATATTTTCTTCGTCTTTGTTTTCTCCTCCGTCCTATTCTTCTTCCTCCTCATCTACTTCTTCTTCTTCTTCTTCTTCTTTTTCTTCTTCTTCTTCTTCTTCTTCTTCTTTCTCTTCTCAATGATCTATTCATCACTTTTCAATCCCCTCTGCCTTCGTCTCCCTCTGCCTCTTTTCATCTCTCCCTTTTTTTCTTCTTAGTCTCCTTTTCTTATTCCTCCTCAACTACCCCATTTTCTTCTTCTTCTTCCTCTTTCTTTTCTTGCTGATCTATTCATCACTTCCTAATCTCCTTCGCCTTTGCCTTCGTCTTCCTCTTTTTCCTATTCCTCTTCCTTTTCTTGTCCCCTTTCTACTTCCTCTTCCTTTTCTTCGTCGCCTACCATTCATCCCAATCATCCTCTTCTTGCTCTTTTTCTTATTCCCCCCATTTTCGTTTAATTTTTCTTTTACATCTGCTCATTCCTCTTCTTCTTCTCCTTGTACCCCTTCTTCTACTCTTCGTCTTCCTCCTGTCCCTCCTCTTTTTCTTACTCTTCTTGCTCTCCTGTTTATTCCTCACCTCTACGCTTGTCTTCTTTTCCCTCCTTTTCTCATTCCTCTTTATCTCTTGCCTCCTTTCCTCTTCATCTTCTTTTCCTTCTTCGTCTTCTTCTCATTCCTCCTCCTCTTCTTGTTCTCCTTCTTATTCTTCGCATTTTTAACTCTTCCGTATATTTGCTTATTCCTCTCTTCTCCTTCTTCTTCTCTTTTTCTTATTACTCTTTCTCCTCCTCTCATCCTCCTCCTCTTCTTCTTGCTCTTCCTGCTCTTCTTTTTCTTTTTCCTCGTCCTCGTGCTTTTCGTCTCCTTTATCTTCTCATTCATCATTTTTTCAGTTTTTTAACTTCCTCTTTCCATTCGTGTTCAATTTCTTATTCCTTAAATCTGCAACTACTTCTTCTTCTTTCTGTTCTTTCTTTCCATACATTATTCATCATTTAGACTTTTTTCTTCTCAAGCCTGTCTTACTCTTTTCAATTCTTTATTCATTCACTCATTCATTCATTCATTCATTCATTCATTCATTCATTCATTCATTCATTCAACTATTCATTCATTCATTCATTCATTCATGCATTCATTCATTCATTCCCAGTTAACAGATCAAAGCACTCTTCCGCAATACTTCAAAATGTCAAGCCTGTCTTACTCTTTTCAATTCTTTATTCATTCACTCATTCATTCATTCATTCAACTATTCATTCAACTATTCATTCATTCATGCATTCTTTCATTCATTCCCAGGTAACAGGTCAAAGCACTCTTCTGCAATACTTCAAAATGCTCTGGAGCTAATGATATCAGCAAACGAAACTGGTGAATCTAATTCAAAAGTGCTTTTGATACATTTGCCGAATCTGCTTGGACCAGGTAATGTATGCTGTTTTTCAAGGTTTTGATGATCAATAAAGTAACAAAGAATAATAAAAATAGACAACTATATAACAAAAAATAACAACGGCAATAGACAACTAAATGACAAGAAATAACAACGGTGATAAACAACTATACAACAACAAATAGCAAATAAATAACATTTATATAACAATAAATAGCAATAAAGAAAACTATATAACAATTAATAACAGCAAATAACAACGGCAATAAACAACTAAATGACAAGAAATAACAACGGTGATAGACAACTATACAACAACAAATGGCAAATAAATAACATTTATATAACAATAAATAGCAATAAAGAAAACTATATAACAATTAATAACAGCAAATAACAACGGCAATAAACAACTATATTAAAAACAAATAACAACGGCAATAGACAACTTATAACAACAAATAACAATAAATAACAACTATATAACAACAAATAACAACAAATAACAAGTATATAACAACAAATTACAATAAGCAACAACTATATAACAACAAATTACAATAAGTAACAACTATATAACAACAAATTACAATAAATAACAACCATATAACAACATAAACAACAAATAACAACAAATAACGACAAATAACTACAAATGACTACAAATGACTACATATAACAACAAATAACAACAAATAACTACAAATAACAATAAATAACAACAAATAACTACAAATAGCAATAAATAACAACGGCAATAAACTACCATATTAACAAGAAAGAGAATATCTTTTTTCTTAGTTTTTGGAGAAAGTGACGGAAGATTATTTTGCAAAGCTTTGGAATATGGCTCTCTTGCATTGCGATCGAAGCATAACAAATCTTTACTTGGAGAAGGCCTTTGGTTCATGCAGAAAGCTCATTCACAATTTAGCTCAACTGAATCGATAAGGTAAACAAAAACACAGATATCCCCAATATTTCAATGGTCGTAGTTTGTTTTCGAAGGAAACTCGTTGAATTAATGCCGATAAAGCCTTAATTTCTGCGTGATCGCTAGAGTCGTTATTAACTAAACAAAACAGGCCCAAGGCGAGCGCAAACCGTGCCAACATTGTTGGCCAACATGTTGGCTAGAAATGTTGGTACGGTTTACCATCACAACATCTGTGAAGTTTTGGATTCCTGACGCCATCTACAAATGATAACCGAAAAGGAAGCAGTTGATTGTTTTTTGCTCGCTGTTTTAGTTGATGACGAAGACGAAAAACTCGTGTTCCAACTCAAACCGCCAACTTAAATCTCATTTAAAGGTATCCGAAATAACGACCGAATCCGAAATTGAAAATGTTGTGTCAACCTGTCAGGGCATTTTTTAACAGTGTAACTACTGGGGAACTTTCCCCAGTAGGCCCAATGCCTTCCCCAGTAGTGAGCGCCAAAATCATACAATTTCCCCAGTAGTCTGGGCCCTTGTCAA
>JACTAT010000029.1:2048262-2074019 GCA_014526335.1 Chrysaora quinquecirrha | reverse complement strand
ATCTCTTTAACGAGTAGGCAGCTATATGGCTAGAAAAGAATTGTGTTTGGATCATTCAAGGATATTTTGGTTTTACTTATATAATTAACAAATTTCTGCTAATCCTCGAAGGTTCTGTCGTAGAGCCCCAGAACAGCACTTTTGAAGGTGCAGTGGCATCATTGTGTAATCCAGTTGATTTGTGGTGTCAGAAGCTCAGTGTGGTCAGGGTTCAAGCCCAGCCACGGTAGTGTCACAGCCAGGGTCGAGGTCTCGATTAGTTAACCTACTACTGAGATCCTAGCGACTGGCGCTAAAACACCATTTCACCTTCACCTTCACCTTTTGCATGAAAAACTAGGATTAACTAGGGGGAGCAGAGCAAGCTGTCATCGTACAGGAAGAGGTACGCTCATCAAATTGGAAGCAATGACAGCTTGAGGAAGTTATGTTAAACAGGGCAATCTGTTGGTCAATGCAAACAAAAACCTTACAAACTTTGCCAAATATGAAAAAGCTTTGTTAATTTGCGTGTGAATATCATGTTTGACAACCTTGTCAGGAAATTCATGCAATGCAGTGCTAACGGGGCCTTTATCAACACAAAAATATCAAGTGGGTGTTTATTACCTTCTCTTGAAATTTCCTTTTATATTCTCCATCTTGATTTCAATGGCACCAAATACAGTGTAGTATGCAAACTGCACCAATGTCAAATACCAGCCATATTGCTTGAAACCTTCTAAGCTAAAAATCAGTTCCTGAAAGGTAAAATAAGTAATTAATTATAACTCTTGGAAGCAGAAAGTATAAAAACAAAATTCACTTAAATACATTGAAAATGGTAACATGTCAGTATGCACAGCCTCCCATTTACCTAATACTTTTTCACTCACTTCTTTTAAAAGTTGGCTTGATATTTAGGGTTGCTGCTGGAAAAGCAGAGCCAACTGGATCCATTCACAATCTGTTCTTATGAAAAGGCAACAAAATTATACCTATATCATACCCAAAAGGTATGGATCTTTTAGAGCTGATTCTTTCTCTCTCCTGCAAACAGGGTCTTAATGTCTCACCTCAAAGCTTCAAGACAGCAAGGTACACGTCCAGACACCCAGACTGGAAATCTTGCTCAGTGTAGCACTGAGCTCTAATTAGTTTTTTTTTTCAATTTCCTGGGCAGCTGGCACAAACAATAGAAGAAAAATTGGTCACATGTTTTACGGCCAAGCAGAACATGCATCGCAACTTGCCTGTGCAAAAATTAAACTTTAGTCTGGCAAGACATCTCCACATATGGAGAGATCATCTCCCAATTGGGTCTTAACTGACTTGCAAGCAGGCTGCAAGCTCTGTCAAGTGTGATGATAATACAGTACAGGCCTAAATGTGAGCAGACAGGTAACCCTGGGTTATTTTTGACACTGAATTCTTTTCCGCAGATGAAATCCATGAATAATATGGGTCATCTTTGTTGCAGACTTGATTTATCAATTTCAGTCTCGACATCAGGGGATAATCACACGATCCTGCCATGAATTTAATCCCTAGAGAGGGAGTTATCCCCAACATCAACCAATGCACAGAGGACATTTCTGTATCCAGGAAGTGTACCTTGCTGCAAAGACCTCAAAAGTAAAACTCACCTGCATGTAGCCATAGATAAGGTAGAAGAAGAAAACTCCACAACAACAAACAGCAAGTTGGATAAATTCAGGTGAATTTGAAAGATCCATTCCAAATATCACAAAATGATTCTTTTTTATTCTATTTTTTTCCTTTTCATCTTCTTCATCTTCAATAAGATATCTCCACCCTTCACGCTCATAAACATCTTGGAAACTAGCATATTTATTGTCAATGTCCACTGCTTGATACGTTGACATTCTTATGGCCACAAAATCACTCATTTGTGATTAAGTTATGCTGTAGACAAAATCTAAAAAAGAAGCAAGTCATACATTTAGGTCCTGATCATTGCTTTTAAACACACTTTTGGAACAATGAAGTTGAGAAATTTTGCAAGGTGGTGAAGTACTGCAAGCCCATCACAATTTGCTGCAGTTTGTCAACAATAAAGGAAATGTTTGACACGAGATGCTGGAAAGGAGGCCAAATAAAATGATCAAACATTGCACAACAAACAAAAGGACAGCAAAATTTGTGGCCAGTGGCGTGATGATGTTTTTGAAAACTTTCAAAAACATTTTTGCTTGATGCAAAAACAAAAATGTTGGACAAGCGATGTTTCTGGATTTGGTCAAACGCTCAAAAATTCTCCTTGACAAGAAAATTTCAAATGTCTGAATGTTTATCAAACACGAACAAGGTTTGATCGTTAGAGGGTCTTAGGCCTTGTCTGTCTCGCCTGCGGCCTGATGTCTCAACATTAACATAATAATCTTGATGAACCTTGATTGATACCAAAAGTTCCACTATCTACAGCTAGTCTAGACAAAGGTAACACTTATCATACGCTTAAAAGATGTAAAACCTTTCATATAAACGATAAGAGGAATCACCTAGAACTGCAGAATTGCATAGTTAGACTAGACCAAAAATAGATGAACATCCTGAAGTTTCTTGTCTGTTTGCGCGCCATTTTGTAATATTTCCACGAAAGCTCAGTCTCGTTATCAGATAACCGGTAATGAGACTGTTGCTAGGAAGTGTTTCTAGTAATGACGCACTGCTAAAAGCTCTGACGTTAAAGATGACGGAAACTTGACGTCACAGTTGCGTCACTAGAACAAGACGTCACTAGTTATATGTCGGTTGTAATCAGCTTAGTGCATTTTTTATATCGGTTTGTTGAGGAACACAGAAATGGGAGCAACAAAAATATGACATCTTAACATGCTCAAAAACTCATTATAATCACTTTCATTTAAAAATTACGCAAATTTGCTAGAAAATTCGTTACAAATTTTATGATCAAAATCACACTAAAAACGACAATTCCAGGTTTAAAACGTTGGGTTGCAAATATCTGAACTCAGCAATCGTAAATTGATCACAATCTTGGACCACATACATTGTAACTGTCTGTAGCCACTATTGCAATTATCTATGGACCTCCTTTCCTTTATTATAATATTGTTTTGAACAAAAGTTGTCTTGCTTTACCGCCAAAATTGCTTTGGGGGTAAAGGGAAACCATTTGAGTTACAAAAGTAGAAAATCGTAAGAATAGGCCGTGTTTCTCTCAGAAGAGGACTTTTTCCAGATACTGTGGACGTGGTAAGTGGATCAATTATGGTTGGCTGTTGTTCTTTCTATAGAAGCAAAAACAGGCCTAATGATAAGGCGTCTCGTCTCTTTTCAAATTTTCAGAGAGACACCAAAGTTTCATCCCAAACCTTTCCAGATAAGTTGCAACACAAAAAGACTGTTAGCAAACTTCATTTACACAAAATCATCACGAATCGTTATCAGGTATTTTTTCTGGAAATTAAAAACCGGATATTTGAAACAGAAAACAGCGCAGTTTGTTGGAAAACTTCGGCTTTTTTACACGCTATAATTTCTGTCAGTAATGGTTCGGAATAAACGAAGTTTGCAACACGACAAATCCAAGTTTAGAAACAAAGTGTAAAATTTATATAAAATTGAAGTATAAAAACACAAGGAACTATAAAAGCATCACAAAAAGAATAATAAGACAGAAAGCTTTTACAAAATCTTAGATCCTAGAAATATTCAGCCCTTAAAAGAGGATAAAAAATATCGGAAAGACTTTAGGTCCTGGCTAAATGATCAAACATTGTTGTTGAAACATTTGAGATTTGCTTTCCAAGAGATGTTTGACCGTTTGGCTGAGTCACAAAACATGGCTCAAGAAACAAGGTTTCTTGACAATTTTATTAAAAAACTGCAAAAACATTTCCTGGTTTTCACAAGCTAAACATTAATGTGTTTCACAATTAATGTGTTTGCACAACTTAGCCAAACGGTCAAACAATTTCATTGACAAGCAGCCAAGCATTCAACCTTCGGTTTACCTTCAATAGTCGTAACCCTACGTTCATAGATTTTGATTCAAATCAAAATCAAATCGAAATTCAAGGAAAAGTAAATGGGATTAAAGTCTGCAATTTGAAGAAAAAATAAAGAATTAAAATCATAAATGATTAAAATTGTTCTCTTTAGGGAGACTCATCTTGACATCCATAAGATGCAAGCCCAGCCAGAACGATGTTTTTAGTGAAATCTTTTCCATCATACGTGTATCTTGATATGCAACCTTTCATTGACGCATATGATTTCAATTCTTTCTTGAATGATAGATTTCCTGCAAAGGATCATAAATCGTCAATCAATACAGTAAGTTTTACATTACTGAGTTTTAGTAGGTGGCAATAGAAGGCAAGCGCTTCACAGTAGCACGTCCTTCTCTTTGCTGTGAAGATCCGAAGCAAATTTGCGGAAACTAGCTGGGCTACATAGTACAGTGGGGGTGTAATTCTTCGCATGATCAGCATGATCAGATGGAGGGGATTTTCTGCTTGAATCTCTTTGCACATGGGTCTTTGCACATGGGTCTGTTATTCGTGGGTTCACATTTCTCCATTTATCTTACTGATGGGTCTTGTGAAGTAATTAGGCAGAATCTAGCCTGCATCACATACCAAGGGTAGTTGTTATGCTCTGTGACGTAGGCTCGACAAACCTTGTCCCAAAGGAAATAGATGATCTGACTGATCAATCCTTTTAAGAACTGCAGAGAACTGCTTTAACAGCAAATATTTGAATTTTACATATATAGACTTCAACATACTACAGTGCATACATACTATATACGCACTACCGTATACTTCACAGTGAGCATTAAACATTAAAGCAATTCACTTCAGTGTTTACTACGTGAAGCCACTTCAATTCGATTAAATGATTAATCATGTAATGTCTTCTAGATCTAGCTTCCCTGATCGCTTTCCTGATGCAAGATTCAGGGTAAGTCGTGGCCACGATGAAGTTACCAACCCCACTTCCACTGGGCTCTTGACATCACCAGCTAGTTGGAATGAACTACAACACAACAACATCTTCAGTGCCCCAATCAACAGCGTCTTGCGTGTCAGTAATAGACTTGGATTCTCTCTACTAATCTACCAACTAATATAGCCAAACAATACAAAACCCAAACAAGGGCCTCTTGTAAGGGAATTGACTAGGTGGACATTTCCATCGGGTTTCAAGAAAAGGAACACAGGCTATTGTTGAAAACAATAGAACAAAATGGGGACTGGTGATTGGATGGCCTAATCCCACCTAGTTATTATGTTAAAAGATACATCGACATTAACAGAGACAGTTAGGCCCTGGCAAACGATCAAACATTGTTGGTCCAACATTTGAAATTTTTCTGTCAAGCAAAATGTTTGACCGTTTGGCCACGTCCAAAAACATTGCTCGTCCAACATTTTTGCGTGCGTCAAGCAAAAAATGTTTTTGAACTTTTTCAAAAACAATACGCCACAAATTTTGCTTATTTCTGCTTGTCAAGCAATGTTTGATCGTTTGGCCACCTTTCCAGCATTGCTTGTAAAGCATTTCTTTCGTTTTGACAAACTGCAACAACTTGCAACATTTCACCACCTAGAATTATTTCTTAGCAACAAGGCGTTCGTGCTTGTGCATTAGCAAAAGCATCGTTGTTGGACAGCAATGTTTTTAAACGTGGCCAAACCGTCAAACATTTGTTGTATAGCAACTTTGAAATGTTCGACCACAATCTTTTATCGTTTGGCCAGGGCCTCAGAATTGACCATCACTTACCAGGAATACCACCAAGATAAACAGTTCCCTTTGTATCTGCTGATGTTGCACCTCTAGGACCTGTTACTGATTTAGATGGAAGATTATCGACAGTTAGTTCCACAGTATTTGATGCCTTCTTTATTGTAATTTCGTGAAGTTTGCCATCACAGAATGAAGTACCCGGATTTGGTGACATTGATACGGTATGAGTTCCAGCACCATTTTGCACACTAACGACAATCTAAAAACAAAGTTACATTGATTAGACAAACTCATTACCATTGCCTGTTAAGCCGCGGCTACAAATGCGACTTTTTGCTTGAAATAGACAGGACAGAATAAAAAATTGTCCCCGCGACCGTAAAGACTGATAGTCGCACGTGAAGCCAGGGCTAGATTTTCGAGCAAAATGTTCTGCGACCTTCGGTGACGCAACACACTGCATTGTTTTGCGCTTATTTCTGAAAATTTTCAAGGATCAATTCTTTTTATAGCGCAAGTTTATTGTCGCGGAAATTCTGTTGCAGCATTTTTGTGGAGTGAGTGGCCAAGCTTCTCAGTCAATACTCGTTAGACAGCTGAAATTGTGCTTGGTAGTGTGAGGTTAGCATCTGGTTACTTTCCAGACGGATGACTAAACAACTCACTCGGCCGTCCTTCGCGAGGGCGTTAGACTAGGGGTACCATGCCTTGAGGCGGCATGCATAGGCCTAAATAGGCTGAAAACGCTAGAAACAACAGCCTATTCAAAATAAAGAAACAACAACAACAACAATTGTCACAGCGTGTAGCCACCTCAGGATTCCTCAGAACAGAACATTTTCAGGTATTTCGCGTCACCAGAACAAGTGAAAAATCGTACGTGTAGCCGCAGCTTTATGCTGACGGACGTTGTGTACATGGCTCTTGATCATGGCCTAAAATGGTACTCCGAATTTCTCGAATTTCTTATCATTTGAAAATACAATTTCAAATTTGTATTGGACCAGTTGAAAAAGGTTTCAAAGTTAGCCTATTATGCCATGAATCGGGACTAACCTCTCCTTTCACTAGCTCTACTGCCAAGAAATCACCACCACCTTCTGTATAAAGCACAACTCCATCCTTTGTCATTGGACGAACTGTGAGTCCAATTGTTCTTGTTTTACCGATTCTGTTTCCAGCTAAAAGAAAAAAGGGTAAGTTACTTTAGAACTTCAAAAGAGATCGAGAAGAGCCGTTTTGCATACAGTTCCCTGGGGGGGCACTTGACTTTCCGTTATACGGGGACGTGCCGTCCTGCCACCCTGTCCTGGTGTCAAATTAAAAAAAAGATACCCTGTCCTGGAGTCCGTTTCTAAAAATGATACCCTGTACGGGAGTTTTCTTTCAAATTACGCGGAAAACAAACGGAAAAGGTTTCTGAAGATGCTAGGATGCTAGGATGAACCATGCGTTGTTATGAAAGGAATTTCATCAGAAATGCAAATTTGGCTATTAATATTGTTTGAATTACACAGCATCGATCTGTTGCAGAGTCAAACCAAGAAAAGCAAGACCCTGTCACCCTGACGGAACTAGCTATGTCAAAACATATGAGTACCCGAGTACCCCCCAACCGGTTACATTTCTTGATCCTCTGGATATCTCAACAGTGCAAAATAAATTAGATTGATATTGACTATGGTATAAAAAAAATGCAGCAAAGTTGTAAACTATAGATGTTTTTAGCATTTCGACTCTACTTAGGTCATGAGCCAGGTGTGTCGATTTTGTTAGCGATAAGTGCAATTGCGAATAAAGACATCTGTGCCTTTAAACAGCGGGAACGCCCTTAAAAGGAAGCAACTTCAAACGAGGAAAAATATAGCTAAGCATTATTTCTTTGTTCTAAAGCCTTTTAAAAAAAATATGTGTCTAAGTGCCTAACTCACGTAAGTCGATCTCGCCACTTCTCTTTCTTCGTCTTGCAAATTTAACTAATTTCGGTGCCCACACGATATCATGCTAGAATAAGCTTATTTGTAGTTTTTTCATTCAAACATTTGTGGGCTTTTCTGATTTATTAATCCATGTTTAAAGGAAGCTTTCTAATAGCGATTTAGCTACATTCCTTGCCAAAATAGTTAGAACACTGGATGAAGGCTTCTGCACTTTCACTATCATTCTCCCCCGTTAAAATTTTGTTTGGCTCTTACATGAGTACACTGCTGATGCTATACTGGCATGGTGAAGAACTGTACTGTACGCTAGGAAATCTTTGTAAGCGAACCATTATTGTACGGGGGGGGTGGTGGGGAAGGGGCAGACTATGGCCCGAGTACAAAAGCTTAAGGAGTCAGCTAATTGTCTTGCAGTCCGAAAATTGATAGTAAAAAAAGCCACATTCCAACTATTTTGGGCAAGGATATTAGTTGTTCGGTGCTATAAAGAAAGTCGAAGGGAAGTCAAAAAAACTTGTCGTACATCCCCGTCCCCCAAAGAGAGTCAATTGATCTCTTTTGGTCTAATGCGATAAGCAATAAACGGCATTTCATTGTTCACTGCAATAAATGACACAAATGCTTATACTTACTGACTACACCGTGTCCACCACCTTTTCCAATGAAAAGAGCTTTGGTATAAGCACTGAAGCAACCAGAAACACCCACAGTAGTTTTAGTAGTGAAAGGCTCGTCAAATGCCTGTATACCACGGATGCATCCCAGGATGCTGTCTCTTGATGCACTCTACAAGCAAATACAATCACATATCAATAATCAGTGTACACCTGATCAACCAAAATAACACTCTATTAAATTGCTAGATGGCTGACTCTACATTTCCCAATCGGAGCCAAAGCACCTAGCGTATTACTGGGATTAAGCGCCTGGGGCGTTTATAAACTGCTACAACTTTGAAGGGGCTATAAAAGAAGGAGACATTAATTTTCAATTCAATTTTTTGTATCACGACTATTTATTACGAAAGGTTCTTATTTGAATTCAATGATGGTTTAATTGAAAAGCAAAACCCGAGAGGAAGAAAGCCTGTTTTATACAAGCTTGAAATGTCATGTCATAAAAAGTGTGATGCGATTGTTGCACGTTGCATCTACCTACAATGCCTGCCAAAAGTCTTTGAACAATTGCACTATTTTTTACTCAGGTGGTAGCAGAAAAGACCCTCCCCCTTAAAAAATGTTGATTTTCTACGGTCTGCAAAATCCCACGAGAACCCGCAGTGCTTCTTATGAAAGCTCAGACAGTACATGAGCAGAAAAACATTGTTTTGTGGGGAGGGGGTTGATAGTCTGTATCTCCAAGCAAGAAGAGTCTTATTTTTTTAAAAACTACGGGGGTGTTCCAAGGACTTTCGGCAAACATTGTAGCTACAAAGAATCAATGGCCAAACGTAATGATGCAGAGATCTGCAGTGGGCAAATACATTTGAGAAGAAGGGGTCTATCGAATTCCACACCCCTTTACACTTGCGTACAGTAAAAAGGCTATTACTTACGGGAACTTTAACTAGTGTGTTGAGACTAGCTGGTGAACCGCCCATATGAACTCTTACGATGGAATTGAGACCCGTTGCGCCTCCAGGGCTACTTCCAGACACAGTTGCTCCGTCGACAATAAGCTTACCACTCTTTCTATTTCTTTCAGTCGTTATGCTATGCCAGCTTCCATCATTAATCGCTTTCGTAGAGACAATTTTAGCACTGCCAGTACCAGCGTTGAACACATATACAATTTTACCAGCTTCAAGATAGATGATTTCGTAGTCGTAGACATTACTTGTCTTTTCACTGATGAGGACTAGGCCATATTGAGAGTACGTTGAAATTTCAAAGCTGAACTTCGATCTAAAAAAGAAACGACAAATCTATGTTTTGTGAGACTGTAGGACAGGGGCGGAACTGGCAGGGATGCTAGGTTGCAATTGCAACCCGGGCCTTCTTGTTATATAGGGTCTTTAACAAACGGTTTCTGTTGTTTGTTGAGCAAATCTCTTCGATTTCTTGGGATTTCGAAGAGATTTGGATTGGTTTTGCTCAGTCTGAAAGCAGTTGGAAATCACAGAAATGTTAAAATAAGTTAAAGAAGTTAAAATAAAAAGATAATCAGCTTATGCGCACAAAAATATGTAATCAAGAAAATATAGAAAGGCGAACATCTGTATAAAAGGGAGATGGTTTTGCCGTCGAAATATCCTACATAAGAAAAGAAGTATTAACATGAACAGAAGGCCTTGCCTTGAATTGACTTTTTACACAGGAGCTCGCAAGAAGCAACTAACAAGACAAATTACTATAGTGAAAACAGGCCCCTTTTACTGGAAATAGCAACCTTTGAGATTCGCTGCCAGTCCGTTGTAGGATAAAGCCATGATAGGAAGTAAGCAAAAGAAGAAGTAAATAAACACGGAAAGGAAAATAAGGAAAACCAACACGTCAGCACGAAACAAAGTAAGCAACTAAGTAAGTTACCAAGCAACTGAGGAAAAAAATGAGCAAACAGAAGTCAGTAATTTTTCACGGTCAAATCCCTGAAAAATTTTCAAATTTTTAATTGCTATAAAATCCGCATTGTAAGGACTAGAAGTGTAAGAATTTGCGTCAAGACTAAAATAAAGGTGCTGAATTCGGATCTAACGTCGAAATGTTTCTGTGGCACAATTTTCAACGTTTTTGAAAAAAGAGACCCTTGGTGGGAAAGGTATATTAAGTAAATTAAGTTAATTAAATTGCATGCCAAGCGAGTTAATAAGTAAGAGAATACATCATCAGTATATATAAATATGCATGGTGCTAAAGAAGGCTCAATATAGTCGAAGCACAAAAGCCAAACGGAGGAAGCCCAGTGGAATCGTCATTGACTCTCTGGTCATGCAGTCCAGGTTCAAACCTATCAATTGCGGTATGCCACTTGTGGAGAAATCTACCCAGTGTTCATAATTCGTGACAAATATATATAAATAATTAACATAGCCAAAAAACGAAAGCCAAAACGGGAGGAGAGCCTTGAGCTGTTTGACTTGGAGAGTTCCTCAACGATTTCATTGACCTGTTTAGATCAGTTGAATTATCATTGGCTCTCTGATCATGCATTGTCGGATTCAATCCCATCAATTGTGGTATGTCACTTGAGGGCAGAGGTGGAAAAAGTTACGGAACTTGGGAACGTAGTTCCAGAAATTTTTAGGGGAAAAATATTCACAGAAAGTTTTGCAGAAAAGAATTGAAGAATTGAAATAATGATTTACCCTAACAGTGCTATTCAGATTAATTTGGCAGAAAATCTTCATACAAGTCCCTTTAACAGTTTTAACTGGGCTGCAAATGGTCAAATCAAAGCAAATGAACATTAGGAGAAAAATAATGGCTTTCAAGCAAAATGGTTATTTAGTCTGTTCTATTACGTATAGCTACTCACTGATTGATTAGTTTTAAAGCAGCGGGTGTTTTGTATAACAGTAGAGAATAGAAAGCTTTTTGAAGATTTTGCTTGACATATTGAATACTTCGCAGAAAGTTTTTAAGCCATAGTCCAAGGTTCCCAGAAAGAAGAAAATTTTTTCTATCCTTGCTTGAGGGAAAATCTATCCTTGTGTTCGTCATTCATGACAATTATAGCTTATTTAAATGATTAAGTTACTGATGTACGTCACAGGTCGAAACGTTTAAAATATGCATTTTTGGAATTTTTATCTAAACAAATGTAGACTTTGTAAAAAGAAAAAAACTCACTGGAAATAAAGAAAGCTGGACTTTACTGAGAATGTGATGTAGCTTGGTCGTTCAAGACCAAAACTGTATCCATTGCTTTCAGGTAAATCAGCGGACTGGCATGGTACATCTTTGGGCAAGGTAGTCTGTGCCATGGTTGTAGTTGGGGCTTTGTCGTTGTAGGTGCTGCTGTAGTTGTGGGTGGTTCAGTTGTAGTTGGTTCCATAGTGGTAGTTGGCGGCTGAGTTGTAGTCGGTGCCATTGTGGTGGTAGTTGCCTCTGTTGTCGTTGGCGGTTCTGTAGTGGTAGGAGCCATTGTTGTTGTAGGCGCTGCCGTGGTTGTTGGTTCCATAGTTGTTGTAGGTGCCTCTGTGGTGGTAGTAGGAGCTTTGGTTGTTGTTGGAGCTTCTGTGGTTGTGGGTTCCATTGTTGTTGTGGGAGCCGCAGTAGTAGTAGGCGGTTTGGTTGCTTTGGTAGTTGGCGCCATTGTTGTGGTTGGCATTGCTGTGGTAGTAGGTTCTTCGGTGGTTGTTGGTTCCTCAGTCGTTGCCGCTTCAGTAGTAGGCTTCATCGTTGTTTTCTCCATCGCTTTCGACGTTGTGGAGTCTATAACCGGGCCGGGTATCGGTGCAGTTGTCTTTGGTTTCATCGTTGTCGCAGCAGCAGTTGTCATTGGTTCTTTCGTAGCCGGCTGTGTCGGCGCGGCTGTCGTCGGTGGCTGCAACGGTTGAAGATCCCGCTGAGCTAAGACAACCTTCTCCATTTCAAGGTTTTCCTTTTGAAGGTCTATCTCACTGTTGAAAAGAAAATTGCATGGTTAAACAGAGCAATTAGTTTTTGTCATCGACTGATTTCTTCAAGAGAACGACAAGGATGATAAAAGCCTGTAGTTGTGATACTATTAAAAAAATTGCTGCAAACTACTAGTGACGGACTAGCCTAGTGTTTCTGACCAGCAATCAAGCAGATAGATACCGTGGAAAGGGCTTTAAGCAAACAAGCATTCAGAGCAACAGTTCACAAATCTAACATAATAAAAGTTGGGTCCTTTCAGACCATGTTTTGAAGCTTGAAATCTTCAGGGTTCAATTAGGAGTTATAAGGTTTTCCTTATATAGCTGGTATTATTCTGAGAGCTTTAAGAGCAATGTCTCGTTGTTTGAAGGCCTAAAAAGCTTTTGAATCTTTCTTTTGAATCATGTATTAAACTGTAATACTGAATTTTTTACACATGTGGAAGTAAGCGAATTCAACCGTTGTATTCCTTGTTAATGCTGCTGGCAAGTTTATTGTCGTCGATAAAGATAAGCAAGCAGGCATGGAAGCAAGCACATAAAGCTTGATTTGTTAACGCAGATCAGGGAATCCCGACAATATACAGCGGATGTGAGTGATGTGAGCCAGCAAGCTATCCCGCCAGGCGAATGTTCTACAGCGATACCCTGGGTACTCATTTACCGGCATTTGAAGGAACGGCAGCTAAGCTGCCTGTAAGCTTGCTGAATGTGAATCCTAATGATATTCGAAACAAGGACTATCGATTGCAAGCTTAACGATTTGACCACTCGGCTATAAGGCCCTGGCCAAACGATCAAGCACTGTCAGTGAAACATTTGAAATTTGCTCATCAAGCAATGTTTGAGCGTTTGGCCAAGTCACACAACATTGCTTGACAAGTGAAAATAAGCAAAATTAGATTTGCAATGTTTTCGAAAAAGTTGAAAAGCAATTTTTTCTTGACCCAAGCCATTATTTTTTGGATAAGCAATATTTTGTAACGTGCCCAAACGGTGAAGCATTTTGCTTGATAAGCAAATTTCAAATGTTTAATAAGCAATAGTTAATATTTTGGCCCGAGCCTAAGTAAGGAGTGGTTGGAGACACAATATAATATAGCTGTAAATTTACGAATGGCTTTCCTTCAAGAATCACATCAACTTACCCTTCATTGCAATGTATGTTCTTAATATTTCCTTGAAGACTGTAAGTTGTTATTCCATCAATCGTAACGGATGCCGGTAGTCCACCAACATACATTTTGCCATCTAATGATATATCTTTGTCGAAGCTTACTTCCTTGCTCTGTCCATCAACTATCAGCGATATTCTGTTAAAAAAACCAGTGATGAATAATTATTATACGATTAAAGTGTAATGAAAATTGATAAGGCAAGCTCGAGATCATGGCAGTACTATTACTGGCGCGCTTAACACGTACAACAAATCATATCCCTTCGTCACAATTGAAAATTTGCGGTGATTTATTTTGTGCACGACTTTTCATAGCATATTGGCCAAATGTCAAATGAGTGCCAAATGTGGAATGTTCTTTATTTATGGCACTCGTAGTCACAAACATCAAGAATACAGCCAATGTCGAAAGTAATTTCATTTGCCTAGGCCTGACACTGGCCAGCCGAGAGCTTGTTTAACTCATTCTTGACAAATGACCATCTGTTTAAATTGTGCTTCTGACACAACAACTGCTAAATCTAGGGCTAAACTAGGAGACTTGTCGCGCGCGATTCTGTATTCGGCATGTCTCCCAGGGTGGGTAAACATACGAGTGACAAGCGAGCAACTTGTCTCCCAGAAACTTTTGCGTGCCTCTTGCTACAAGTTTGTCGCGCGCTACAAAGTTTCTGAGGTGGCTAAACTGGGAGACACCGAGGGGACATCAATGTCACGCGCGACATGTCTCCTAGTTTAGCCAGGCCTTAAGACTAGACTATTAGTTCAGCTCCCAAGGTAGAAAGAACAAGCACATTGGTAAGATGCTGCAAATTAGAAAATGTTGCAAAGCATATACCGCAAGGTACCAAGTAGCCCGCACGCAAACCTAAAGCCATCCCTACCAGGGAGATCCAGGGAAGTAATTTCTCGATCTACGATTACTTAATCTCTCTGATCGGTAGTAAGTGATTTTAGGCAAAAACTTCGTGGACAGGATGTTTAAAAAGCTTATGATTGATATAGGCTAAAACCAGGGTTATGTCAACCTAAGGTATGATAGAACTAACGCTAAAAATTTTTAACTGCTAACTTATGTCGACATGCCAACAACTAGTCAGAACTTGTAGGATACGGTTGACTGCAACTGACGGGAATCAAGTGGTAGAAAATTTAAAGCAGAAATAGAACACGCCCAACTTCCTGGAATTGTGCGCCGAATAGTTGCCGTCAATATGGAACTAAAATCAAGTACAAAATTGCTGAGACCATTCTTAAAAGGTACGTTCAGATTTCTTATTGCCCGACCTAGCCCCCTCCCCTTATTCAATGTTGAATGCTTTGTTTAATTAACATCAGAAATTACTGATCCATCATGCGGGCAACAGTGCTTTATGAAATTCGTGATAAAATGATCAACATTGAATGGGGAAGGGGGGGAGGCAAAGATATAGACCCTAAATCAATATGACTGAGTATTTGTCTTGATATATTTTATCCACGATAGTGGTTGTCGACTTGTTGTCAGAGCGCTAATGTTGACAGCTCAGTTGTGATAAATACAGTTGACATCCGCTATCTCGACTGCCCACTATCTCGAACATTCGCTATCTCGAACGATTTTCCATTTCCGCTCGTTTTGGTATAAGGGTTTGTATAGAAAAGTCATCCGCTATCTCGAACCCCGTTATCTCGAACATTTGCTGTCTCGAACCATTTTCGATTTCCCATGGAGGAAAACCCGCTCTACAGGCTGAAAATATGTATAAGTTCGCCTAGCGGAGCGGGAATGGCAGCAGCCAAGTGATATGCTGCCCATGTATACAATAGATGAAGCTGTTCTCTTTCGAGATGTACTGCATCGCCATTATCTCAATTTCACCAATAGTAGGGATGAAAGCAGATGAGCTTTGACTCCTATGTAAAAAATACCAGACTTATTTGATGAAATTTGGCATTATTAGCCCTGCATGTTAATCGGGGTTTCTTTTCTGACTTAAAAACTATAACTTTATATATTTATATGGGGCATCCGTTATTTCGAACATTCCCTATCTCGAACAAATTCCAGTTTCCCGTGAGAGTTCGAGATAGCGGATGTCAACTGTATGTTCCAACACATCGCCGATTAGCAGTCCGCAACTGGCTCTGATTGTGTGCAAGGACGACATAAGACGGTAATTTGGTTTGCTTACTTTTTTCCTGAATGTGTAACAAGTACAAAATGCCAATTTCCATCATTAAGATTCTTTTTGTCCGAGATGAGAATTCCGGTTTCCTGACCACTTTTCACAGACATAGATATTGCTCCGTCATCGTTGATAATCAAACTCAAATCTGAATCCTGTTAGATAGAAAGAAGACTACATTAGGGACATAAACAAAACCAACAATTATGATGGTAATGTAACGGAATTGTAAGAAGTGTTAAACAGTAAAATTGAAATTAACTCTGGTTAAAATTCATTAAAGGAAAACAAAGGAGACAAAGCAAAACACTACTGACCCCTTGTCCTTTGCCATAAAGAAGAACCGCTTGAGATTGATAAGTCTGAAAACTGAAAGCGAGGCTGCCTCCTGAAGATACTCCACATTGAGCAGCATTGATTGCGAGGTAGGACGTTGGCGCCAAAAATGATGCTGCTTTTGTGAGCTAAAAGTAAAGATATGCAATATAATTATAACAAAGTTGTGTCTTAATGATAAAAACATTATCCAGCAACATTTCAGGGTATTGAAATGCTTACAAGTCCGTTGGATGTAGATGAAACACAAAAGAACGTCTTAGCGTTTTATAGAGAGTTTTACAATGCGACGTTTTGACTTTGAAAAATCTTCGATCCGAAATTCAGCATTCTTACTTGCTAAAAATACAATACGAAATTCGCATAGATTTATATAATGCCTACTAGCCAAAGAATGGCCGCCTTGGGACACGTGTCTGGAGAACTTGTCGGCTATTTCATTTAGCTCATTAAAGCTCGGTGAATTGATCATCATGTCATTACTTCTCTCTTGACCATGCAGTCTTGGTGCAATTGCCGTCCACTGTTGTATGCTCCTGGAGAATACATCTGCCCAGTGTTTGCGATGTATAGCTGAAGCACAAAAGCTCCAGGGGGTAGTGACCACAAATTGAAACAGGGGTGCACATGCTTTGGGGGCTCAATATTAGCTTGAAAACCATTTGTTGGTCTGGGATTTTTAGCTAGACCTTTGAAAACTTTAGTTAAAAATTGATAAATCACTCCACACACGTACCTCTGACCCATGTCTCTATTATTGAAAATGCCACCCATATATTTGGAATAAGATAAGTCGTTACAACAATAAGGAAAAGTAAGAATTGGACCCGTCATACGCACAATCCAGTGTGAAAAGGCAATCACTAGCTCTCTGGAACAAAAGCGGCATGGAATAACTGTCTTGGGCCTTTTGGGGATTTATCCGTAAATTGAGCTCTAAAGCTCAACGAAACTTTGGACACCTCTCTGACCATGGAGTCGGACTCGATGCTCATTCTAAGCAAGCCTTTGACTGTGGGACTTGGACAGTTTGTGGCAATTTCATTGTGGCCCTAAGCTCAATGGGCTCGTCGTCTCTCTGTTCGTGCAGTCAGGGTTCAAATCAAATCAACTCTAGTATGCAACTATAGTTTCAAAATCCATAGACAAGCACAAGTACAGTAAAAACCCGCAAATAAGAACCAAAAATTAAGAGCCAGTGTCTTAGTGGTTCTTAAATTTTCTCCAAATATAAAAGGGATGAGGAATACAAAAGCCTAAAAAAGTGGACAAGCTTGATCAGTGGACATCCAGGCAGTGATTCCAATAATCTCCAAGTCATTATGCACAAGGTTTGGTCATTTTAAGTTTATAGGTCTAGTGATTTTGACTGTCTTGGTTCTTATTTGCGGGTTTTTACTGTATTTGAATAGAGACATAGCTGAAAAACTGGATACGCGATAATAAAACCCTCTCTCAAATATCAAAGTAAAATAATATCTTGATTACTTACATAACTATCGCACCCAGTACTATATGACTTGAAGTCAAGTATGTTCACTTCTTTTGTTGGGTCAATGAAGACAAACCCAGGGAATACGATTGCCTGTGATGTTTCAGTTGCTATGAAGCAGCCCTTGAAAGGCTTTGTACTGATGTCACTGTGAAAGACAAAGCATTAAAATCAAATATATATCAATGAATCTCCGATAAATGTAGAATGTAAAGCCAGGCTCATGTCGACCTACAGTATGATACGATAGAACTAACGCCCAGGGGCGGAATGGCAGGGACGCTAGGTTGCGATTGCAACCCGGGCCATCTTGTTACATAGGGTCTTTAACAATCTGTTTCTGTTGTTTCTTTAGCAAATATCTTCGATTTCTTGGGATTTCGAAGAGATTTGGATTGGTTTTGCTCAGTATGAAAACAGTTGGAAATG
The DNA here is from genome assembly GCA_014526335.1 of Chrysaora quinquecirrha. NCBI lineage: Eukaryota > Metazoa > Cnidaria > Scyphozoa > Semaeostomeae > Pelagiidae > Chrysaora > Chrysaora quinquecirrha. Next base: position 2,056,195 of record JACTAT010000029.1, on the reverse strand, counting down.
ACAGAAATTGTTTCTCAATGCAGATAATTGGAAAGAAGTAAAAATAAAAAGATAATCAGCAAATGCGCAAGAAAATATGGAAGCAAGAAAATATAGAAATGCGAACATATGTATAAAAGGAGACGATTTTTTCATCAAAATATCCCAAATTAGAAAAGAAGTATTAACATGAACAGTAGCCCTTGCCTTGAATTGATTTGTTACAGAGGAGCTCGCTAGAAGCAACTAACAAGACAAATTGCTATAGTGAAAACAGGCCCCTTTTATTCGATTAGCAACCCTTGAGATTCGCTGCCAGTCCGCCTCTGGTAACGCCAACTAGTTTGAACAGCTAAATTGTGTGTACACGTCAACAACTAGTCAAAATTTCCCGCCTAAAGCTGCTTGGTGTTTAAAACGCAATGCCAATTCAGCTTTTCTTTCTGATTGGTGCATTTCGAGCCGCATCTTGGTAGAAATTCTGCCTGTTTCGGTCTGTTTCTGACGTTCATACTCTGAAGAGTGTAAGACAAAAAAGCTTTTAAGTATGCCCGAAAATGTTCCGCTGTTTATTTTTTAGTCAGAATTTTATGGGATACTGTTGATAACTTACAGGAAACAACTGAAACTCAACATACGAATACGAGCTGAAAATTATCCCACATGAGTTGACTGTTCCATCTCTACATAAACAGGCTCTTAGAGTTCCTAAATCTGTTACGGATTTGTCGGTAGTAAACCCCGAAAGGTACATGATCTATGGATGGACAGGGATGTGCCACCATTCAACAGATCCATCCACTTATAATATAGACACAGATAAGGTACAGACCTTATATTATTGATAATAACTAGTGGAATAAGAGAGCGATGAGGCATTCTAGGCCATATTATTGCTTTGAATTTCCTTACGAATATCTTCGACGCGATATTAATACTATTCGGATTCAAACGAAGTGAAATTTCTTAGTTTTCTTCGATTTTTCCAACCCTTTATGGAGATTTGGCGAAAATCCTACCGTTATTAAGAGAATGGTAGTGTAAAAAACCACTCATATGGGCGGCACATACCCAGGCCCAAAATATATGTAGTACCCCCCCCCCTCCCGAGTAGTGAATAGTGAATAGCGTATAGTCGGGAGAAAGTAACGGTTACACCGTCATTGACTGGCAGAAAAGTCAATGATAAAAATAGAGAATGTCATGACACACCCCAGGTCACGCCTTTTCTCATAGTTCAGTAAGGAAGGTTTGCAGTTAGGCGTATTTTTGTCTGGAGGACGGTCGAAGACTTCTCTTGACTCTGGTGAACGTGTCAACAAAACTTAACCACAGCAAGATGGGTTTAGATTCTAAGTTCAAGAAATCTGATAAATATGGAGTTTGGAAGGAAACCCTTGTCCTGTATAAAATATACAATCAATTTAGGCAAATACCTAATGGTCATCTTTTCTCCAAATGGAACTCCACCGATAAACGCATATCCAGCACTCAGATCTTGCGAAGACTTAGAATATTGTTTAATGAGCACTCCGTCGATCTTCAAAGATCCTTTCGACTTGGTAACTGTATGCAGTTTTCCATCATTCAATGGCGGAACCAGGCCTTGAGATGATATAGCCATATTACCAGTACCTTCACCATTATTATAACGATAGATCAATGATCCGTTTTTCAACTCGAAAGAAGCAAAGATTCCTGGATATTCATTGTCAGGGCCATATATAAGTAGAGCGTCCTTTTGGTGCGTTTTGAACGTGAATTTGACTTTTCTGAATGTGTTCTGGGATTCATCAAATCTGTACTTGAGGAAGCCATCACCATAGAATTGCAATGATGATGATGGATTGACTTTCTTCTGCTGGTTGCAGCCTGATATATCTTTGGCAGTCTAAAAAGTACAAGATAAGACATTAATATTATTAACACTGACTGGAATTAAGGTTTCAGAAAGTTGCAACAGGCACGACAGGCGGTAGCTGACAGATCTTACATCTGCAGGCACATTTTGCAAATCTTCGCACTTGCGCACTGACAGTGATTAATCTAATGAAACTTTCAATAAACGACAAGACTAGGTAAGACAATATGAGACAAGACAATACCACAATATAGCAAGACAAGACAAGACAAGACGAGACAAGACAACATGATACAAGATGAATCAAAAATTGATGAGACATAATGAGAGGAGACAAGATGAGACAAGTCAAGTCAAGTCAAGTCAAGTCAAGTCAAGTCAAGTCAAGTCAAGTCAAGTCAAGTCAAGTCAAGTCAAGTCAAGGCAACACAAGACATGAAAATACAAGACAAGACAAGACAAGACAAGACATGACAAGACAAGGGAAGACAAGAGAAGACAAGACAAGACAAGACAAGACAAGACAAGACAAGACAAGACAGGAAAGACCAGCCAAGACGACACAAGACAAGAAAACATGACACAAGAAGATACAACAGTTGATGAGACAAGATGAGAGAAGAAAAGATGAGACAAGACAAAATAAGTCAAGTCAAGTCAGGTCAAGGCAAGGCAAGACAAGACAAGACAAGATAAGATGATACAGCACTAGATGAGAAAAGATTTAAGAAGACAGAATGAGACGAGAGAAAAAAGTCAACACAAGTCAACACAAGTCAACACAAGACAACTCAAGTCAAGACAAGTCAACTCAAGACAAGACAAGAAAGACCAGCCAAGACGACACAAGACAAGACAACATGACACAAGAAGATACAACAGTTGATGAGAAGATGAGAGGAGACAAGATGAGACAAGACAAAATAAGTTAAGTCAAGTCAAGTCAAGTCAAGGCAAGACAAGTCAACACAAGAAAAGTCAAGTCAAGAAAAGACAAGACAAGGCATGGCAACGCAAAGCAAGACAAGACAAGATTAGAAGAGATGAGACAGGACTAAATGAGAAGAGACAAGATGAGACGAGAGAGAACAAAGCAAATACTGTAGCAAGCAAAAAAAAACGATAAAACAAGCTAAACCCGAAAAATCAAACGTTTTCATAGAAAGCACAAATTCAGCAAAATTACTAATTGACTTACCTTCCAGTTCCACAATCCTTTGACTTTCTTGTCGATGGCAACTTTATCCATACAACCATCGAAACTCTTGCTTGACAATCCTGTTGGAAGGGATTTGCCGGATGGAACGCCACCGAGGAAAATCTCACTAGATTTAGACAATTTCAATGTCGCCAGTTTGGCATTCTGTCCACTCATTGTTTTACGTGACGTTTCATTTGCAAGACCAACGTCTAACTTCAGAGTATTTAATGATCTACGAAAAGAAATCATAATAACACTACCAATACAATTAGTCACACGTTGATTTACAAATCAAATAACTGAGGCTGAACAAAGACAGACAGATTTTTTTCACGAATTGATCTTAATAGTTCCTACCTGCTGGCCGTTATCGAATACCATTTTCCATCAGTAACATCCTGCTGCGATTTAAGGTCCAATGTTGAGTCCCCAGCCCTTCCACTGAATGTAACGAATCCTCCTTCGATGCCGACTGCGAGGTAATCATCCGACTGACTGCCTGTCGCGCGCTTGGATCGACTACCTCCGTTGCCAATAAACATCAGCATGGCATCTTTAGCTTGAGTCTTAACATCCATGTCGATAACAGTAGTTGTCTCGCCTTCCAAATCAGGTGTATCTAACGTTACAGAGCTTGTGGACTTGAATGTAACAGCTAACGGTGCAAGATTAGCGAGACTCCTTGCGTGTCCTATTTTGTATCGGATGCTATCGACTTTGTATGTGACATTTGCAAGGATGTAATCTTCAAGTTTCTTATGTTTGGTTTTAACAATGTTGATTGACTGTGTGATATTGGGAATGGTTGATTCAACGTCTGAAACAGTCTTTGCAGCCTCGTTGATGAGTTTGTTTACGTTTTCAATACCCAGACGAAGACTAGTCAGATTTTCATTTGCTTCCATGATTCTACCCTGAAATAACATCAAATAATAGTTATTTCCTCAATTCAGAAACCTGTTGAAAATCCAAGCCTTTTCTGACCTGACTTTGCCTATATTTAAAGGTTAGTTCCATGGACACATCGTTTCCCGTTAAATCGCCGGAAGTTAAAGAAGGTTCGGTCCAGATCTTTTCGTGATCGGAGACTTACTGAACATGATTATGGGCTGTATAGTGGGGACAACACCTTTATAAAAATTGGTACTTAAGTGATGATGGCCGTGGAAAACTCTCGCACCAAATATATGCCTGCGCAAGTCAAAGTCCTATATATCAACTCCCTTAATATCAACATGTACATAAAATCGGCCCAAGTTCAGGAGGTAAATAATTGCAAGGGACTGCTGAATATATGCAGTTAAAGATAACAACACTACATACAGCCTTCACTGTTACCGTAAACCTGAAATCGAGAAGGCAGCAAACAAATTTATTCTAGATAATCGGGAAGGAGGCAGCGCAAATACAGAACACATTCTGGTTGAAAGGGGTGTTCGGCCATCAATACAGGGGCAAAATGGGAATAATCAAAATGACAAGAAAAAAATTGATCTTCTTTGCAACATGTAATTCACAAAGCATATGTTGAGAGCATCATGCTCTATAACTTGGAAACCTGGACCAGGACCAGGACGATGTAGGACTCGATACATACCAAAGAAATCTCACCAGGAGATCCCTGAATGTAACCTGGAGGGACATGATCTCAAATGAAGATCTGTACAAGAAAATAGGCCTGGAAAATACAGCAAAGTAGTACAGAACAGGAGACTAAGATGGTTTGGGCACATGTGCAGACTCCCTGAAGATGCTCCAGTTAGAGTTGCCTATGATGAGGCTAATAGACCTTTGAAGAAGAACATAGGGGGCCAAAGACTAACTTGGCCTAAAGTAATTGAGAAAGACCTCAAAGATAGCTCTACTAACATTAGTCAGGCTCAGATCTTGGCACAAGATAGACAGGGTTGGAGGGCATTTACCTCTCGCCTAATCTATTCCTAGTTCATATAAAAGAGGTGACTGAAGAAGATGAATTGTACCTTTATATCTTTAGAGAACATCAACGCATCTTTAGCTTTAGTCGCAGCTTCCTTTGCATCGGAACTTGCCTTTGTAGCTCTCTTTCCTGCAAATGAACATAAATTTTCGATGCAATGTTAGTCTAACAAATGGAAAATCATGGACACAGAGAAAAAGACACATCAGATTTGGGCTTTCTTTGGTAAAGTTTTGTTCTAGACGTAACCCCGGACGTAACATTATACGTGACAACGAGGCCAAACCAAAAATGGCCACTGGTCATTTTAGAATCCTTTTGGTATAAGAAATCCAAACCCAATCTATTTTTAGGGTTAGGAATATTCCTGTCTGCATCCTCTATAGCCTTTGCAAATCATTTTGCTATTCCGGTAAGGTCAGTCATGAAATTGAGAATATGAATCCGCTCAGAGTTTTAAGCTCTGGATGATATATGAACATGTTAGCTAATCGACTATTTCTTTAAGATCTTCATCTAGGTTAATGAGTAATTTGAATGAAAGGAAAATAGGATAATTGATAAGTCTCCAAGGTTCTTTCGTTCAATCCATGAAGAAATATTCCTGAATTCGATAAGCCGAGCCGTCAAGTTGAAAAGGTGGCAAGGCATCCACCTTTCAAGTCATGCATACTTCTGGGTATCCATGCTTTCAAGATATCCAGTGAAAAATTGCTTAATTTAATTTGATTGCTTAACCGCAAAGATGCCACCAGAGGGGGAAGTTACCAGGAGTTAACAGGATCATGCGGTTAATTGCGAGAAACAGCAGAAACATCTCCGGCCATATAAAAAACCTTTTCTGTCTGACATTCCTCCAATGATAAGCGTCAGAAACAGACCGAAACAATCGATTGATTAAGGCGGAATTTATTCAAAGATGCGGATCAAAACGCACCAATTAGAAAGTAAAGCCGAATTGGCATTAAACACCAAACACCAATCGGAATACAGCTGGAAGATCAATAGATGATAAATGTTTACCGATATCATTGCTTGCTTCAAAGGTGGGTGTTTTCTCATTAACAGCTTTAAGTCTAGCTTTTGCTTCTTCTTTTAACGCTCTTATCTCAGCAAGCTGTGCTCTTAAATCAGCCAGAGGGTCCTTCAATTCATTGACATCATCTGCTAGATTCTTTGTTTCCTTTTCGATGACTTTGCTTCTTTCTGAAGTTAAACCGGACTGCTTCTTTGCTTCTTGAGCCTAAGAAATTTTAAAATCATAAGAGGAAAAATGAGACTAAAAAAATAGCATGACTTAGGTTATGAGGCTATTATATTGAATAAAAAAACTTCATTTGTTGGTTTCGATTTTTACATAGTTTTGAGTTTATTTTACAGAACCAATATGGTGTACTTCATGGCTAAGACGAAAAGACCGGTTTCTGAAGTCTGTCAAAGGGATCCATTTGCATAATTCGATTTTCATACCCTTCCATACCCTTTTCCGGGACTTTTGCATGAATATCAGAAAATTTGAAGCCAATGTGTGTGAATTTGTATGTGTTAAAGCCCATATATGCTAATGGTCCGCTATGAACGTGATCACAAAAGTAATGCTATCATGTTGAAATCAAAACGTAGAGTTTTATGAGTAGAATTTATGGTAATCATAATGACAGATCGTTGACCCTTGAAACACAAACCCATTTATCAGATTCAACGCTAATATCAGACTCATGTTTTGAGAATGTAGGATTGAAAAGCCCATCTTCGTGGTCGGCACTAACTTCTGGTATGACGTTAAAACGAAAAAAACCTCCCAAGGGGTCGCCTGACCATACCCTTCGCAAAACAACTTCAATGCCCGCATAGCATTTGTATTTAAGATGAAAAAAGTTAACGGTTTTCTGAAAAAATTCAGCCTAATCTCAGTCTCGTTAATCTTATAAAAATCGTTCCATTTTCCACAAGCTTGCAAAGCCCTTACCATTCTCAAAAACATCTTTCTTCGCGTTTTTTCAAGGAAAAAAGCTTAAATTTTTAAAAGTTCTGCAACATTTCTCTCCTATCCCAGCCTCCGTATAAACAGGTTGTTAATGTGGGATAATAAGGTACAGAAAATCTTCAACTTCGTTTAGACTAGGCTTGAATTTAGTAGTATTAGAGCAACGAAAAACTTACCATATGATTGGCTGAAAAAGCAGTGATATTAGCCTCCTGGGCAGCAGCCAATGCCTCCATAATTCCTTGTACTATATTTGAATAAACAGTGGCAGCTCTTACTGCAGCATCAGAAAAGTTCTTGGTATCTTTGATAAGAGATTGGAGTATCATTGCTTGTTTTTCGAGATTATTGGCATGTCTTGTTGCATTTTTGATTGGTTCTTCTAATTTTTTGTATTCTTTCTCGAGGCCGGTGATCCTCTTCTTTGCAGAAACCACAGTCGAATCAAGCTCTTTAAACATGTCACGAAGTTTCTGAAAAAGATTAAAGAAATAAGAACACTAGAACAATCACTTCTGCGTGTTTTCTCGCAAGGGTGGTGGGGGGGATTTCTAGAAAGAACTAGAGATAATGCGAGATATCTATACGACCAAGCCGGGTTTCGAACCAGTGACCTCCAGCTTTAGACGCCGACGGTCTACCGACGGAGCTACCTAGCCATAAGCTCTCCATAAGAGTCCTGAGTCGTACCAATTGCTTACATTACTCGTCTTATCCGCAAACGATGGGGACCATTGCAGTCAGCATCGCTACACTATACACTATCAAAAAACGCATACCAGGTTATTTTAGAAAGCAGGATAGGTTTCGTAAATATGTAGCCTTTAGTTTCTACGGTTCTACTTCATGTGCATTTTCATGTGTTCGCGGCTCCAAAAAGGCTCTTGGTTAAATATGAAGCAGGGTCTCGACTGTTTTTGCTTTAGAGTCCATGGACTATTACGTGCAATGCTGTTGTTAGTCTGT